>WTSP01003206.1:0-22553 GCA_025331215.1 Actenoides lindsayi
CGGCGCGAGGCGTGCCCGCCGGCAGCCGCTCGCCGCGGGCCCGGCAGCGCCGCCGGGCAGCCCGGGGGGCTCTGGGCACGGGCTGGGGCGAGGCTGGGACAGCCTCACGGCCCTGCCCCGCTGTCACCGCCGGCACGCCCTGCCCTGCCAGCACCGCGCTCCGTCCTGCTTACCCACCGCGCTCTGCCCTGCTCACCCATCACACTCTGCCCTGATCATACACCACGGTCTGTCCTCGTCACCCACCACGCTCTGCCTTGGTCATCCCCCACAGTCTGCCCTGGTCACCCACCACACTCTGCCCTGCTCACCCACCGTGCTCTGCCCTGCTCACCCACCACGGTCTGTCCTGCTCACCCATCACACTCTGCCCTGCTCATCCACCACGCTCTGCCCTGGTCACCCACCGCAGTCTGCCCCGGTCACCCATCACACTCTGCCCTGATCATACACCACAGTCTGTCCTCATCACCCACCATGGTCTGTCCTCATCACCCACCACGCTCTGCCCTGGTCATCCCCCACAGTCTGCCCTGGTCACCCATCACGCTCTATCCTGGTCATCTACCGCCCACCTGGCCACAGGCAGCCTGGTGACCGAGTGTGTGTGGTCTCTTCCACAGGGCTGGAAATGCTCTGCCAAAATATACCAGAAAAGCATCTTAAAAGTGACTGACACTGATCAGAAATTTACACAATTGGAAATACTGAAATACCAGCGTCTCAGTTTGAGGAAATTTCCTTTTTTGGTATTTTTTAAAAACTCTGTGTACTGATGTTCTATTTAATGTTTTAATCTGCTTTGCACTTCTATCCTGCACTTGCGCCCCGTTCAGAGTTAAGAAACAGCAGCAGCGTTTCATTTCACTGTAACAAAGGAGGGTCTTTGATCTACAAAGGGTGGTTATTTCAATCCCAGCCGAGCCATTGCTGCCTATAATTACCCTAAAGTAAAATCTAAACTGTAAACACGTCTGCTGGTTTGTTATAGTACGAAATGCCAGCAGCAGTGCTGCATGACAGCTGATACATTTTGAAAGACTGCAATAAAAATCAAGTCAAATGATGGAAACAACATTAAATTACAGCACAAGTCTTTGGATCTCCTATGCAAATATTCCTGACCTTTTCCTGAAACCTCTTCTGCACAGAATTTTAAAAGTAAGTATTTCCATTGCAGTTTGATGCAAACCCCCTGTTTCAAGATGTCTAACTTTCCCCTGAAATGCAAAACCTCTGTTGCTGTTGGCTTGGCAAGAGGATCTTGTTTTTCTGAACTGACATCTGACCTAAATAAGCCTGGTCCCTCACCCCTCAAGGCACATGATGGAAGAGCCGCCTCCATCATCACCTTCCTACCTACTTTTGAACCTGGCTGCTTTCCAGCTCCTCCGGACTCCCCATAGAACAGTGACAGCTTTGGTCTGAACAAACTCACTGCTGGTAGCTGCCTGCTTGATTGAGGTTTTCAGCAGATGTGTCACAATATTCATTTGAGACCATTAAATCAGTTAATAGCTTTGAATTATACACTCCCTTCTGACCTGCCAGGAGGAATTTCCTACCTACATGGGACACCGTGACAGGAGGATGCTGCAGGCTAATTGGCCACAGAGGGTTTTTAATCAATGAGTCTTTTCAGCTCATAACCATACGAGTGGAAAGTGTATAGGAAGTTCTGCTCTTCTAATCACTGCGGTGAAAGAGAAATTGCTCACACACCTCTCCACAATAAACATCACTTACTTAGCAGCATGAGGTGTAAAAAAATAAAACAGCAAACTGAAAATGGAGTTGCAAATTATATGCAAGTCTTTAGCTGGGTGGATGTGGACCGGCCTGAACAGTGCTGAGAGAGAGCCCTCTATACCACAGGTTCTCCACAGAGCATTTTCTCAGCTTCTAAACACAGAGTCTGGACATGTGTGTTTATTTGCTATTCAGACATAGTCTAAATTTCAGACTTGAGGTGCTTTCTAATGCACCTCACTTAGAGACTCATGGACAGACAGGCAGCTTGCAGTGTCTGACATGATCGAAACCAAAACTGAGGCTCATCTTTGGCTTAGGATTCCTGAACCACCTGATAAAAATCATCACAAAAGCATTCGCAAAACTAATGCACTAAATGAGCATGAATTTGCACCATGCTGTGTTTGAGAAATGCAAAGAATACAAAATCAGTCCGTTTCAGCAACAACCCTTGTTTAGTCTCTTAAATTAAATAAAGACTCTGATCACAATAAATAACCATGCTTCAAGTTGTGAGAACCGAAGGCTGTTACTATCCTACTAGCGTACCCCTCAAAGATAACTAATGCAGTGTTAGACAGAGATCCAGCAAAATTTTGATAGCCTTCTCTGGTGAAGTGAGCAAGCAGCTTACGTGCTGGGATGCTGCCAAAGCCACCCAAGCACAGGCATGGATTTATCACTTTGTGAGATCCCTGCTTCACTCAGTCTTGTGAGAGCTATAAGGGAACAGCAAGAACTTGCTGCTGCTCTCTGGAGGTAGGATAAGCCCAAAAAGACTGAAGAACGTGGTATAGGCACCAAGCAGGAGACAAATAGCTCTTCTTTTTTTTTCCATTGGCTTCTCAAAGACTTGGCAGAAAAGGCAGGGAAATGCAGGCACTCCTCAGCTATAAACCAGAGTGTAATGAAGACGGGACCCATAGGAAGCCCCACAAGGTCACCCAGTTTCCCCATAACCCATTTCTGGGCTGCCATTCTTCATTAGGAACAAAAGGGGAATATCCATACCACCATCTTGTCCAGCGACAACATTACTTTAACCTTAACCTCAGTCATCCCTGCCTTGGACACAGAGATATGATATTCAGCAGAAATGTAATATTCAGCAGAAAGACCCGTGCTAGATTATTTTACTGCATTTCTTTTTTAGTGAGCATGTAACTTGCCTCCTGGAAGTCACTGGTTGATTTTAACAAAAGGTCACCAAAACCACATAAACCAAATGCAAATAAACACATTCTTAGGATGCATATGCCAGCCTGTGCACAGACACTTTTAGGGCTAAAGTCATTGCTGCTGTGTGTGTTCTATTATGCCCATGAAGCTGATTGCTTGCTGAGCCCTGAAGTCATAATTAAAATGCAGTCTGCTACACTTAGAAGAATAATTTGGGGTACTAAAAGTCAAATGACGGTTTCATGGATGTCAAGAAACATATCATTTGGAAAAGGTGAAAAATGCAACTCACAGGCCAGCGCAAATGCTAAAGATCTTTTGTTGATTTTCTTTGGCTACAAGGACTATTTTTGGCAGGATTGAGTTTCAAAACCATTCTGGGTAAGATTATGTTGCAAGAGGATACACAAAGTCTCTCCATGGAAAGCTGCTAGCAATAGCTGTGAATTCACAGCACTCGTATGGAAAAGTTTTGCTTGGCTAAGCACTGGGATGCATCATTGCTTGTGCTCTGAGTATGATTGTATCAGCATTTACCACCAGTGTCCCGAGAGGCACGGAAGAGCTGGTATTCATTGCTGGATGTAAAACAAATCTGTGAAGGCAAATAGCTGACAATTAATGGCACTGATGACAACTTGATACATTAGGACCTCATGGAAGACATACAATACAGGGATATTTATGTGGGTGCTGGAGGATGGGAGACAGAGCTTTGGTAACAACTGCTCCATGTCCAGACTCGCTTACACATGCTGCTGTGAGAAACGGTGGCCTTTCCCACCTCTTCTTTACAATTATAAATGACTTTGCAGCATTCCCCGTAGAGGAGAACTGGCCCCTTCACGTAGACACAGGAATGAAGTCCTTCTGCCTCTTTCAATCAGTCTTCCAACATTTTTGCCTTCAAACAGTTTCTCTTCTTTATGAGTACCAGGTGACCTCAGTGCCTGGATGGCTTCCAACAAAACTGCACGTTGGTTACACGGCCCAGGAGTCTTCATCTCGTTGATTGCACAAAGACCTCTGCCAGCTAAGCTTCTCCACAGAAATGTGGAGCTTTGGCTTTGCTCATGGACGGTCTTTAGAAAAGGGCAAAAGGAATTTTAGAAGATCTAGGAAAATATGTCACAGCCAAGCCAGTGTACACAGTAGGCTTTCTAAGCTATTCAGTGTTTATCTTCTCGGGAAACTTCTAAATGGCTCTGTAATGGCAGCAAGAAGCCAATTCCATGGACAAGGACATGTATGTACATTTCTGAGTAGGGATAAAACCCATTCATTCGATTCACCAGCTGCCATTTCCTGAGGGGTGTCCCACCTTTGTCTTTCATGGATCAAGGTGTCCCAGGTGTTCCAGTTCTCCTCTCTTGTCTGGGAGGACCAGACTGGGGGCTTACTACTTTTTTTTCTCCCACATCCCTAAATTTGTCATCCCTTTCCCCACAGCCCAAGGAGGAGAACCGAGAATGAGGGAATGGATTACATATTGAATTGTATAAATAGATAGATGGCTTTACTCACATCAGCAGTCACCCATAGACTCTTCCAGGGTAGGGAAGAGCTGAAATTTCAAAGTTCAAAACATACAGACACCACAAACACACACCCCAGCTCCGTGAGGCTGTGCAGGGAGAAAATTAGAAAGGCCAAAGCCCAGCTATAGCTCAGTGTGGCTACTGCTTTTAAAGACAACAAAAAATGTTTCTACAAATACATTAACAACAAAAGGAGGACAAGGGAGAATCTTTATCCCTTTTTCAATGATGACCAGGGATGACAAAAATGCTGAGGTACTTAATGATTTATTTCTATCAGTCTTTAATAGTAAGACCAGTTGTTCCCTTGGGAACTCAGCCCCCTGAGCTGGATGACAGGGTTGGGAATAATCCAGCAGGAAATGGTCAGTGACCTGCTACATGACTGCGACACACACAGGTCTAAGGGGCCAGATGGGATCCACCCAAAGGATTTGAGGGATCTGGTGCAAGTGCTCACCAAGGCACTTTCCATGATTTCTCAGCAGTCCTGGCTAACTGAGGAGGTCCCAGTGGACTGGAGGTTAGCAAATGTGACACCCATCTACAGGAAGGGCCAGACGGAGGATCTGAGAAACTACAGAGCTGTTAGTCTGACCTCCGTACCAGGGAAAGTTAGGAAGCAGATCATCTTGAGCGACATTATGCATCATATTCAGGACAAGGAGGTGATCAGGCCCAGACAGCATGGATTCATGAAAGGCAGGTCCTGCTTGACCAACCTGATCTCCTTCTATGACAAGATGACCCACCTAATGGATGAGGGAAACGCTGTGGATGTTGTCTACCTGGACTTTAATAAAGCCTCTGATACCGTTTCCCACAGCATCCTCCTAGAGAAACTGACTGCTCATGGTTTGGATGGGCATATGCCCTGCTGGGTAAAACACTGGCTGGATGGCCGGCCCCAGAGAGTGGTGGTGGATGGAGTTAAGTCCAGTTGGTGGACAGTCACAAGCCGTGTTCCCCAAGGCTCAGTACTGGGGCCTGCTCTCTTGAACATCTTTATAAATGATCTGGACGAGGTAATCAAGGGCACCCTCGGCAAGTTTGCAGATGACACCAAGTTGGGCAGGTGTGTTGATCTGCTTGAGGGTAGAGAGGCTCCACAAAGGGACCTGGACAGTCTGGATCATTGAGCTGAGGCCAATGGGAGGTTTAATAAGGCCAGGTGCTGGGTCCTGCACTTGGACCACAACAACCCCAGGCAACACTACAGGCTTGGGGAAGAGTGGCTGGAAAGCTGCCTGGTGGAAAGGGACCTGGGGGTGCTGATCGACAACTGGCTGAAGATGAACCATCAGTGTATCCACGTGTCCAAAAAGGCCAACAGCATTTTGACTTGTATTAGAAACCATGTGGCCAGCAGGACTAGGGAAGTGATTGTAATACTGTACTTGTCACTGGTGAGGTTGCACCTCGAATAAATGTGCTCAGTTTTTGGCCCCTCACTACAAGAAAGACATTGAGGTGCTGGAGTGGGTCCAGAGAAGGGCAACTAATCTGGTGAAGAGCAGAAGTCTTATGAGGAGTAGCTGAGGGAACTGGGGCTATTTAGTCAGAAGAAAAGGAGGCTGAGGGGAGACCTGAAAGGAGGTTGTAGAAAGGTCAGCTGTTTTTTTCGCACAAGTAACAATTGATAAGACAAGTGAAAATGTCCTCAAGTCGCACCAGGGGAAGTTTAGGTTGAACATTAGGAAAAATTTCTTCACTCAGTGGGTTATCAAGCCTTGGAAGAGGCTGTCCAGGGAAGTGCTTTAATCACCATCACTGGATGTGTTTAGAAGTTGTGTAGATACGGTGTTTAGGGACGCTGTTTATCAGTGGTCTTGGTAGAGTTATGTTAATGGTTGGACTTGATAATCTTAAAGGTCTTTTCCAACCTAAATGATTCTATGATTCTACGATTTTATCTCATCAGCCAGAAACAGGATGAACTAGTTGGGATGGCTGGTGTCCTCTCTTTCTGAAATAGCACAGACACAGCATTGAAGTAAAGATAAAAAGCTTCAGACTTCCAACCTCTTCCCCATAGCAACAGACTTCTTCTTTTAATTTCTAGTTCTGCTCACAGGTCCATAAAGCTGCTCTTGGAAAGAAAGAGTAAGCTGGTTCAGTCACTGCAGAGTCAAACCACTCGGGCTGGAATGTATAAAGAGATTAAATGTTGCTCACACAGCAGCAGAGAAAAACGCCATGTACAAGTTCCTGGAAATGTAACATTTAATGGAAAAAACATCCTGGGAACATTAAGCTAACTGAGAGCTACTATGGCATTAAATAAGCAGCGGCTGGAGGAAAGCAGATCATCAGAACGTGATTTCAGCATGTGGTTGTTAAGACACATCTGATTCCTTTGTTTGCCTTATAAGGGGAGTATTGCATGCCGGGACATTGCTAAATATGAAATAAACTGTTTGCATTTAGGGGCTGGTTATCTCACCTCATCCCTCCCCAAGACAGATGTGGGATGCTGGTTGGCGTGTGTTTCATCTCAAATGTTTTCCCTGCCAATAGATGCCAGAATTTTGGGCCCATTTAGGGCAAGGATTGCACAACCAGGCTTGTAATAGTGTAACATTTTGTTCTGCACTCAGACAATCAGAGCTTAATGCTCAGGTGAGAGCTGATATCAGGAGAGGCCAGAAAATGACAGATAAAACCATTTTGATGACAAAATGGAGAGAATATTGAAAGATGGCTGCTGGAGGGAGCAGAGAAGGCAAGCAGGCACCTGAAACTGGGAGATACCTCTTGGCAGATCCTCCCCAACCCCTGATGTTAAAGCCACCTTGGCACAGATGTCCTGAGAGTCACTCAGTGGCAGAAACCCAAGACCAGCTCAATGGTGCTGCAGCCTAGAGAGCTGCCTCCAGGACAGCCCTGTGCTCCTGGGTTTCTGTCTCCTGTTTGGTCTTTTGATGGCTTTTCAGTGCGAATGAACCCTCACAATTTTTCTTCAGGGGCTTTCTTATGTCACTGTTGAAACAACAGACCTTGCATTGTAGTTTCAGCACATGACTCCAAACTCAGCACCCAACCTCAGAGAGCTCAGTCCGCTCTGTACCTTTCCCGTTTCCCTTGGGAAGGCAACTGAACAGCAGTCATAAACTTATGCAGTCATATTTTACAGATCACTTATGTAAGTTTTTCCCTGTGCTCTGGCAGTGTGAGCTGTTTTATGGTTTACCAGGGTTTTTCAGAGCCTACACATGATAGAAGAATGGAGATCATTAGTTGTAGGAGTCATTGTATGCCATCCTTCTTTTACAAAAGCACAATTGGAGCAATTGCCCAGGAAGTGGAAAATATTCATTTGACTGCCTTTCTGAGAAACTAATAAAATCCCCATTTTTCACTAGGATAAAAGTTACTGCACATGAGAACCAGAAAAAAGTACTGACCACCTCACACAGCGTGCTGAATCCCACTCCCTCTACAGAAAATGTTGTGAAAGCCCTGGATGTGAACATGACTCTCATGGCCCTCCCAGGGTTTAGATTGTTTTGGGGAGCAGCAATTTCTTTAGGCTGCAGAGATCTAACTCTTGCCTCCCATTTTCTGGCCAAGTGGTGATACAATTCTTGGAACGTCAGCAACACCAGCCAACAAAGTGGCTGGGAAAGAGTAAAACCTGCTCACTACTTGAACACAGAGGATGAGAAGACCCTCTTGCTAGAAAGTATTTTGGACTTTGGATCCTGCCATTCCTAGGTGACTCCTACTCAACCGAAGGAGTAATTGGGAGATTTTTGCCTCTGCACTCACACCAGAGAGACACCTGGCTCCAGCTCTGGTCTGTGGGCTGGGCACCTATGGTGAGTTCCTACAGATCTGGCAGTGGTTAAGTTATTGGTGTAACCAAATAGACTGTGGTGAATGCTAGATGATACTATGGAACTCATGGGGGGCAACAGGAATCTTCCTGTGGCTTCTGGTGGCCTTTGGCCCAAAGCAGAGGGTGTTCAAACCCACCAGAACCTGACAATGGAGATGAAGAAGAGTACTGATATTGATTTCCTGAGCTGTACATAGGTTCTGAGTCACTATTATACCATGGCCAGTTGAAGGTGTTTCTTTTCTTCCCAGCACTGGGCAATATGTTATGCTCTAAGCAAAACTGGACATCATTTAGTGAAGATAAATATATTTTACTTCTGAAAAACATATTCCTGTAGCTGATACATTCTCATAGAGATAAAAATAGATCCATTTTAATCATGCTTACTTTGCAGATCCCATAAGCCAACTATTTTAATAGATTCTTTCTGAGTCCTTTTCTTTGGGCTTGGAACCCACTCAACACCAATAAACCAAAAGACTTAGCGGGATGCTTTACCTCATTAAAATGCTTTGTGCTTTTGACTGTATTCTGTTCTTTCAGGGCTGCTATGTTTTCATAGATCCTCGTCCTGAAAATGAGGTAAGGATCAGGAAAAAGGTTGTGGAAAGCCAGCCTGGCTTCCTCCCATCCATCTATTCTGACTGTTTGTGGTTTCAGAGTCCCTGCTGGACCATTCATTCTGCAGCAGCTCACAACACATGGAAGTTATGTATACCTGAAATTCAATTAAATTAACAACAACAAAAATACCCAAACATTTTTAAATGATTTTCATAAAATATCCAGTATTCCCACATAGACGAAAAACCTCTTAAGGCCCCAGAGTCAGCAAGGAGGGATCCTGTATGCAGGGACTTTCTTAAGCCAGGTCTCACCTGGTCTTGAATGACAGCTTCCAAGAGTGGATAAGTGATCTGCAGGATCTTTGCATGTTTTCACCAGCTTGTTCCTCTGATGGTTACAACTTTGACACTACTGTGACAAAAAATCCCAAGGCAGGCATCTTCTAGACCAAGTGATTCAGCAACAAGTCACTGAGCTAATGGACTGCAGAAACAGGGAGTCTCTCTGCCAGATGCCTCCATTCTCCTTGCAGGCTGATTTTAGTCTAGCTGTGAGCCTGTCTCCAGCTGCATGGCTCAGAGGTTATTTCCATTCTTCACCCAGCATTTATCCTTGATAATCAAGTGGAGATTTACAGACAAAAGGAGAAAGAGGCAGGGGAACCAGAGGAGTTGTGTCAGCAGGGAGCAGAGAAGGGCAGCTGTGGGCTCTCCCGTACCTAGACCGAGCAGAGTCACTCACCCTGATGCATTTTGCCTCAGATTTCCTTGTCACCATCTTTCATTATATAGCGACATGGAACTTCCTTGCTTTGTGATCACTGTGATCAGTCATTGCTCTTCCATAAGCAAAATAAGCTACACTTCCTTGGCCTTTCCCTGTAAAGCAGAAGCATGACCTTGAATGGCTTCCACAGGTCACATTTCAGCATTTTTCATTTATTTGGCTTTTTGCTGAGCTGCAGGTGATGAGACTGGTCACAGCATCCAGTAATGGATCACAGAAATTAATTCTATCTCCTGTCTCCTACTGGAGGCATCTCCACATGGGTCAGGGTGAGGGTTAGGTCGGTGGGAACGAGCATTCTGCCATGCAGAAAGTTTACAGTCATGCCGTTCAATTTCAAGACTGTTTTTATTTTGGTAATACTGGCATCTCACCGCTGGTGTTACTAATCCCTCCTGGAGAGGGCAACAGATTTCCTAGCCCTAATTCATGAGCTTTGTCTCGCCTGTGCAGGCGAGAACAGCAAGACCTGCATAAAGGAGCTGTTACTGTGCCCAGAATGAAATTGGGTGGGGAGAAATGCTCCTTAATGAATCATGCCTATGAACATGCCTTTGGCTGGAAACCTTCATTGCCACACTAAAACATGGGAAATCGCTGACTAAAGGCAAATTTTAGAGCCCCCTCAGCATCTGGTATTTGCGGCAAGGAGGATGGTAGGGGCGCAGGATTTATGTATGTTTTTTAAGCATTTAGAGGCAGATGTCTTCTGCATTCAGCTAGTGTCGGTGCGGTAACCAGGCAGGCAGAGAAGCACTGTGGCTGTGAGGAGGCTGACGTGTCCTAGCGCCGAAGGGTCAGCCGCTGCTCCGGCTCCATCCACCGAACCCGAGGCCCGAGGCCGCTTTTCACCTTCCCCAAGTGCGAGCTGTGATTTGAAGACACGGACTCCCCCCTCCGCCCGCAGCAGCACCTGTGTGGCCGTGCCGTGCCGTGCCGTGCCGTGCCGTGCCGTGCCGTGCCGTGCCGTGCGGGGGCAGAGCGGGACGCTAGAGGTCACTGCCCGCACGGGGCTGCCCCGCCGCGCAGCGGCCGCGGCGCGGGCACCGCCTCCTCCCGGCCCCGCCGCCCGCTCCGCCTCCTCCCTCTCGTGCCAGTGGAGTCCTGGGCTGCCTGAAGAAGAGTGTGACCGGCGAGTCGAGGAAGGTTCTCCTCCTCCTCTACTCTGCACTAGTGAGACCACATCTGGAGTATTGTGTCCTGTTCTGGTCTCCCCAGTTCAAGAGGGACAGAGGAATACGAGAGAGAGTCCAAGGGAGGCTATGAGGATGATGAAGGGACTGAAGCATCTCTCTTATGAGAAAAGGATGAAAGACCTGGGGCTGTTTAGTCTGGAGAAGACTGAGAGGGGATCTTACTAACACTTACAAATATCTGACAGGTGGGTGTCAAGCAGAAAGAGCCAGGCTCTTTTCAGCAATGCCCTGTAAGAGGACGAGGGGCAATGGTCAAACTGGAACACAGGAAGTTCCACCTCAACATGAAGAAAAACTTCTTTCCTGTGAGGGTGACGGAGCCCTAGAACAGGCTGCCCAGAGAGGTTGTGAAGTCTCCTTCTCTAGAGACTTTCAAAACCCTCGTGGATCACTTCCTGGCCTGCCCTGGGTGATCCTGCTCTGGCAGGGGGGTTGGACTCAATGATTTCCAGAGGTCTCTTCCAACCCCTACCATTCTATGATTCATCCCTACGGGAAACTCTTCTCTGAGCACCTGGCCTCAGAGAGGCTGTAGCATGGGATCAGCTGGCCCTAGTGCTCCTGGCATGGAGCAGAGGCTGTGCCGCCCTCATTCCGTACCTGTGTCTTGTGATGGGGAATCCCATGAGAGAACAAACCCTGCTGCAGAGACATACTCCTCCCAGGAGATACGAGTAGAGCTGAGGATGCCATAGCATTGCAGGGTTTTAAAACCAGCTGTGTTTTGGCACACCTGTTGCTCCCATGCAAACTCAAATTGGTACCGCAGGGGAAACTGAGGCAGACTTTCATCATCTTGGTCAGAGTGGGAACTCCGGGCTCCTGATACCCTGCAGTGTCTCTGTATGAGGAAGGGAAACTTTGCCAGAGCGTCAAGGCCATGAAGCACAGGGAGCAAACCCTCACAATCTGCATGCCAAAACCCACTCGTAAAAACTGCCCATGGAGTGATTTTAAATACCCAGCGCACCAATAGAAACAACTCCCTTCGGGAGCAGAGGAACTAGGGATACCTGCCTGCCCACAGCTTTGCGTCTTGCCATTGCTCAATCGATGACAGGAAGGTGAGGTATGGGTATGACTGAGGAAGGTATAAGGGAGTTCTGCCCCGGCTCATCTGCATTCTCACACTGGAGCCAGCCACTGGCCTGGCCTTGCTTAGCCTCTCTAAGGATTTTATCTTGCCCACGGTTTATGTACCACGCTGCTCTGCTTGCCAGCTCTGCACTGTGTCCTGCTTGCCAGATATCCCCTGGCTGCCACCCCGCCAGCAACTCATCTGGAAGTGAACTGCCTTCTGCAGCCAATGTGGTGCTTCTTCCAGCACCTCTCAAGCGGTCCTGAAGCCCAGGCCTGGCTTTTAATAATGTTTCTGAGAAGCACACAGTGCTGTTGAGTCCCAGCTAGTGCCAGAAGTCATGGTTTAAATAACATACAATAAATATTAGAATAGCCTGAGCTATGGAGAACTCCTCAGACATCAGTTTCTAAGGATGATCTAATACATTTCTTGGACTCACTAGTCCTTTTCATTACTCTTCTGCATTTTTTCCTCCTGCTATTTTTCTTCCCTTCCAATAAAATATTTTGGGTTTGTTCATTTTTGTTTGTTTGTTTGTTTTGTTATCGATTGTTTGTTTGTTTTGTCTTGTGGTTTTGTTTTGGTTTGGATCTTTTTGTTGTTTTTTTTTTTTGTTGTGTTTCTGCTTGGGTCTCTGAAATATGCAGCCATGGCAACAAGCTGGAGAAGTGAATTCCCTGGGTCCGCCCGTGTGTCCTTGGGGTCTGGCGGGGAGTGAGGGGGGTGAATTCCAGCCATTCCCGCTTGCTAGGAACAGTATTTAGTAAACACGTGCGAGCACACACATGCTAACCGCTGCTCTGCTCAGGAAAGGCTTTTCTGCAGCTTTAGCATGTCTCCTCCTGTCCCCCCGGACCAAGCAGCACCCCTCTCCCTAGCACAGTTCTGGGCTGGCATTTTTTGGGAGCAGCATCAGGGAGGAATGCAAGTCCCTGGCGTCAGGACAGGAGCTGACATTCCTGGCCCCTGACTGAAGAATGTGGACATAGTGTCCGCTCCAAACTCCAGCACTGGAGTTCATTCACCCTGTGCCTTGGGTAAGGGGGATGCTGGACCTAAGCAGGGCTCAGCCCTCTGTGGAAGGGCTGCTGTAACCTGGGGGCTGATGGACTCCCCCATCACCTCCAGCGGCTCAAAGGATGTCCCCGTGCAGGATGTCTTGCTAGGACATCTGGAGAGTCGCTTGCCCTTGTTTTGGTGGCTCCATGGCCTCTGCCCCTCAGTCTGCATATACGTCAGCCTTTTCTTGGAAATGCTGGGAGAGTATGACATGCACTGGATGCTGCTGGATTAGTTGGTTTCAACGCAGCAGGCAGCCTTAAATCTGGAGAAGGCAAACCCATCCTTGGCAGGACAGTGGCAGGGATGCTGTGCCTGGCAGCAAAGCGGGGACCACTGTTTGGGAACCAATCACCCCAGTTTGTTACTCAAAGACCTGAAAAAGTGCAGGCTGAAGGTCTCCTGAGGCTTCTCTTAAGCAAAGCTGACCTGCTTTTTTGTCTGTATTGTGACAGAAACTAGAATTGAATGTCAATTCAAGCCCCAAACCCATTGCTAGTTTTCAGTTCATCTTTCTGAGGCAAACACAGAGGTTATAATTCCTCCTGCCCCTCCGACACACCCAGGCGAAGGCCAGCAGGGGCTATTTATACACTTTATAATGTTACACACCGCTTGGATTACCGCGTGGCATCCAGTTTGTTTGGACCAGGGTCTCATGAACCAGAATAGTTTTGCATTAATACAGTTCTCACCAGTTCATAGATTTGAAATTGGATACGACAGAGTTATTCGCCATTTAGACTGGATTGTATGGGGCTTTGTGGCTTAAAATAGCAAAACTTCAGCAATAACAATGATACAACATGGTTCAGGCAGCAAGATCCCCACTGATTCACCACCGTGTTATGTCAGCATTACGACACCAGGGAAATGCTGCTCATTCCACGGGTTTTCAAGGGCGACAAAGCCCTGAGATTGCAGGGAGGCTGAAAAAGTTGGGGAGTTTTGAAAGAATTTGCGGAATTCTTATTTTTGAACAACACCAGAATAGGAGAGGAAGGTTATCCCCAGCCCCTGGGAAACAGTGGTTCAAAACCAGGATAAAATGAAGCAAGGTATCACAAAACCCACCTTGGTTCTTCTCCTGGGGAAGGGGTGAGTGCAGTGACACCCTCCCAAGCCACTGTGCCGTGGACAGAGCTCAGCAGCAAACACACCTTTCAGGACTGCCGGCTGACCCGGCTTTCCTGGGAGGCCCAGCGGCACAGGCTCCCATACCTCCCATACCTGTCCCAGCTTCTGGAAAGCCTCCAGGTGTTGCACAAAAGCAAAGCACCAGCAGTTTGTTGCAGAACCTGAAGGAAGAGGTAGCTCTTGCCTTGGCATGTTGGAGCCAGCTAACACTTTCTAATCATGCTCTCAAAGACAAGCTCAGGGAGCATCCAGGATTAATTCTTGTCTGCAGGAGAGAAGGCTGACTGTTCCTGGGCCCTTGATATGTCTGTGGGTAGCACAATCAAAGCCATATCTTTCAGTTGTCAAAGCCCACTGTTGAAACACAGGAGGGGTTGACCCATGTCACTGGCCACCTAGGACAGGAGGAGGGCAGGGCTGAGCTGCAGAGACCTGCTCTCCCAAAATGACATCTTCAAGGGAAAGAAAAGCCCAGAAAGCAGACCCACCGCAAAGGCCATCTGTCCCCCATTCTTCCAGCAAAGGAAGGCACTGAGCTTGTTTTGGACCTACAGTGGGAACAGTCTGGCCCAAATGAAGATGCTCAGGAATGCTCTGCCCATGCTTGTTTTCAAGGGTTAAGCCTCATGTTTGTTTTATGGTAGTGGAGCTCACACTGGCATGCTGCTGCTTTGTCATCCCAGGATTTTGTTCCCTGGCGTGTGAGTGAGATCCAGTCAAGGAGATGCACAGCTGTGCATTGGTTGTGCAATGTAAGATTGTGTGTTGAGGCAGCAACAGGGATCAACAACACAACAGGAGCCTGTACACTCATGATTCCATTCTTAAATATTTATGGTCATGCCAAAGATTGCTAGTGCTGGAGTCTGGACAGGTTGTGGAGCTGGAGATGCTCCAGATTCAGGGTAATTTTCAGTTCTCTCCCAACTGCAGGACATCAGACTCAAAGGAGCAGCAGGAGTGGAGATGGACCATGGAACAGAGATGGTGTTTTGCCATGAGAGTGGAGATGGGGTGAAGCATGAAGAGCGTATGGTTTGGAAGGGTTGATGTTGGTTCTCCTGCCTTGAAGCAAACAGAAGCCAAGGAGGGTGATGTGATATCTTGCTTGCTTTACAACAGAGCAATGCTTTCTGCAACCTCAGCCTCCTGAGCAAGCCCTCCTGCTGCCCACTATGCAGCAGTCCCAAGGATGTTGTTCATTCCCCCTCACTCTTGTTCCTCTGCAGCACAGGTGTCCACAAAGCCACCAGCTGCCTCCCTGAGCTCAGCTGCAGCTGTGGCACACGTGCCCCACTGCAGGGCAGGGACTCACTGCCAGCTTGAAGCTTGCCTGGCAGCAATGCCAGCAAATGCCTGGCATAAAAGAGGACAGCAGGGATTATGACCTGCATGCAGCAATAAACATGAAAGCAGAGCACAAAAAAAAAATGCCTGGGACTTGGCAACCTAGTCTTCCTGACCTGCTGGTGAGACCTGCATGGGGTGTCTGGCGTGCTGGGCAATGCTGAACCTTCCTCCCTGATGACCAGTGATTCTCCCTGAGTCAGGACAGCTCCACTCACCGATCAGCCTTGGAGCCAGCCAAACATTTGGAAGAAAAATCAGTACTGCTGGTTAAACAGTCATGCCATAAGGCCAAGCAAGATGAGGAGAAAAATGAATGGAAGAGGAGCAAGGACCAAGACGAAAATATAGGAGCTCTTGGGCAGAAGTGGGCTGTGTTTGGGCCCTGGAGAAGGAGCCTCCCGGGTGCTGGAGACACACATTTAACTCTGCAGGGACACAACCCGAAATAGCCACCTTGGGGCAATGTCTCTGTGGTGGCTCTATTCTGAGATGGAGCCACTCCTGGTTTGGCACACAGGGCAGCAGCTCAGGAATAGCCCCAGCCGGCAAAGCGCAGCCCTGATGTGCTTCCCGGCGTGGAGACAACCTCACTTGCACCATGAGCATCTTCCCTGCTTGTTTTCAGTCAGTGTTCAGCAGGGAGAGCCAGGGAGAGGGACCCGCCTGCCAGTTTTCCGGCTGATTTAATTTTCTTAGAATTTCCTCTGTTGATTCTTTTTCTTCTTGTTTTGGTTTTTTTTTTTTTTTTAACATTAATTCCAATTTTTTTTTTTTTGACAGCTAGAGAAAATAATATTTTGGTTACTATGGAAACATGCTTCTAAACTTTTGGTGAGTCCTAGACGTGCCAGGACAGCCAGTCACAGTGGTGGAGGCTTGCCCTCGCTTCCCGAAAGTGGCAGATGCTGCTGTCCAGTGTGTCCAGGCACACGTAGCCCTGACCTACCCTCCGTACTGACCCCTGTTTAGTCTGCAAATATGGGGTTGCTTACAAATTGCTGGGACATGCCGTGGGATTGCAAGGCTGGGCTCTGCTGATGTAGTGTTAATTTATGCTGAACCCTATGCAAGAGGGAAAAAAAAAAAAGGATTGTGCTTTAAGGCTGTAAAAATGCGAGTGGGAATATTTTCCAGCCTGTGTCATTTTCCACTGAGGCCAAAATTCACATTCTGCCTCTTGCTGTTTGTGTTTTTTCCCCTGAAATGCGGGGTTTGGTTTTTTTTCATTTAAGGCTCTGTAACACCTTTCTCATCCCCCTCCCTGCAGCTTCCAGCCTGTACGGTGGGAGGCAGTATGTGGGGCAGGCAGGGGGGCAGCTGGGCTCCCTGGGAGGGGGCCCAGGGAAGGAGTTCACCCCCAGCACCTGCTGTGGGGACCAGGCATCTCCCCTGGCCTGGCTCTGATGACGGCTGCAGCATCCCATCTTTGTTTCAGCGTAGGGCCATTCAAAAACCTGGGGAGAAAAGCACCACAGGGGATCTCAGTGTGACCTTTGGCTTCCAAGTGTCAGCTTGACATGAAACACGCTCCAGCTTCCTCAGATGAAGAATTAGGAAATTGAAGGGAAGTGATTTCCCCTCCCACACCCAGGGAAAAATTTCAAGAAAACCTTGTACGTGCAAAATTTAAAGCATCAGGAGTTAAAACTTTCCTTCAGCCTGGAGCCAATTGTTTGCCCCAGATTTTATTTCTGTGATTTTCCTATGTATGAGAACAGTAAGAAATAGGCACCTTCTCTTCAATTAACTAATTCTTACACACTTGTTTTTTTAGAAGACTTTTAGCTCTAAAGTAGAGAGGGAAGCACAATTGCAATGAAATCTTTTCCCCTCAGGAGGCAGGGAGGCCAAATGTCCAGTTTTTCCTGGAAGGGAGAAGTCAGGGGTTTTTTATTAAAAAAAAAAAAAAAAAGAAAAAGAAAAAGAAAAAAAAAGGAGAGAAAAAAAAATCCCAAACCAAGCCATTTCTGTATGGGAAAATGTTTTACTTGAAATTTTGCGAGCAGTGTTACTGTGTGGTGACTCAATGCTGGTGTTAAGACCTGGAAAATGAATTTCAGTGGTTTTTAAAGGCTTTCTCTGCCCTGAGAGATGGCTCCAACTGCCACCATCCCCTGCGGCTGCGTGTCATTTGCCTGCCTGGCTAAGGAAGTGCCAGGAGCTGCATCCCTCTTCTGAGCCCCTTTGCTTCTAAAAGAGCTTCTAATGACCACAATTTTTCTCCATCCAATGAATTAATCCTGGCTGTCTTCAGATATTTGGACTGAGCACTCTGCAGTGCCCTATGGCAGGACTTGGCCCTGTAGCCCTGGGGACTTGCCCTTTGCTCTGGGCTGGATCCAGCCCTGTGTGCTCATGCTGGTCCCACTGGGACAGTGTGCTGGGATCTGTCATGAACCTCTAAAACTTTCCTGCTACAGCAGAACCAACAAGCAACCAAAAAAACCCCACATTTCCTTTTCTTTCCAGTTTCTGCCTAAATATTTACAATGGCACATTTGAAAATTAAAAGCTTTGGAAAACAACCCCTGCCTGGTAGGAAGTTGGGCTTCTAAAATGTCATGGTAAAACACATAGTGTTGCTTTTTTTGGTCAAAATAAATGGAGAAATAAAAAGGCATCTTGGGCCATTGACAACTCAAACACTGACGATGGTGACATGAATGACATTTAGCTAAAAAAATTGTTTCACTCCAAAATGTTTCTTGCACCTCTGCCCTTTGCTGACACCGATCTGCTGATGGCAGGTGAAGTGTGTCGCATCAGGGATGCTTACTGCCACCCTTTATAGCAGAACTTGTCTGTAGAGGTCAGGGTGCATAGAGATATATAAATACTTAATTTACACGCACGAGTAGTATAATGGCTGTCACAAGCAGCAAGAGATGGCATCTCATGAGCTCCATGGGCAACAGGCACATGGGAGATATCCCCGAGCCCCAGCTGATTTTGGAGCCCCCCCAACTATTAGACAGGAGCTTAAAATTATAGTATGCTCAGCTGCTGTCCCTGCTCATGCTGCAGGCAGCTTGTCCCCCCCTTTTCATTCAGTAATGCCATTGAGGCCAACATCCCGTAAGTCCTCTGCATGCTTCTGCTCTGATGAGACAGCAGGGTCTGCCTGGATGCTGGAGGACCCCCATCCCCATGTGCTATGGCAGCTCCACTGCATGAAGTCCCGAGTGTCGTGCTGTAACTTTGCTCCAGGCAGGGAGGTGACCTAAGGTCTCCAGAGATCCCTGTCAACCTCAGTGATGCTGGGATTTCCTGTGACCCAGCTTTGCCAAGCAGAGAGCCCTTTGCTCCTGCTCTCTTGCCTGGTTATTGCTGCTCTCGTGTTCCCAGGAAGTGCTTGGTTCTAGAGGTGAGGCCTCGCACTCACTACACTCTAGACATTGAATCACCCCGTCCTGCTTGCCAGTACTTTCTCAGTACCCCGAGGGGGCTGTGGGTTCCCAAGCCCTTCATCTGAGGCTCACCTTGACACAGCCATGTGGCTGATCCTCCACTGCAGAGCTGCTGTCTGGACCCCACCTGTCCTGGGGACCCACCAACCCCCAGCTTCTATCCTGGTGCCTCCCCAGCATGGACAGATACCTCCTACAAAAGCCCAGTGCTGGTTTTCCCCCAAACATGCTGCATGAGGATGAATTTATTGGTCATTGCCACCGCTGTTTAAACTGAGCCTGAGCTGCAGCCAGTGAGGAACAGAGCTTCAGCTGTGCCATCATCTATCAGCACTAAACAGCCAGTGGGAGAGGGGCATGGTGTGGATCCTGCCCATCCTCTGCATACCGACTGGCACTGACCTCCTCTTCCTCACCTCCCCACCACCATGTGTCTGGGATCATCATTGATCCTTGATGCCGGAACATCCAAAGCACCCCCAAAATTTTACCAAGATGAAACAACCTGGGGCTGCACATGGAGCCCACCCCACCAGGCATTTCTTCCTCCAGCAGGCAGGGATGCACTTGAGCATGGGGTTGTTCCCTACCTGCAGCCTGTCTTGGCCCAACACGCCACGCTGCCAGCGCTGCCCCTGTGCACAGACGGATTGATGACTGACGGATGGATGGTTGAGCTGCTCTTGTGCTCCCCTCAGCTCCCAGCTGCCTGCATCGTCCCTGGACGCACATCTTCCAACCCCTGGGGACACAAAGCGAGGAGCACAGGCAGCACCCCACATCCCTGTCCCAGCTGTGTGCCCAAGCTGCACCCCCCGGAGCATCCCCAGATGCCTTGAGCATCCCCAGCCACCTTGGCCAGTGATGGGCAAAGTGTCCAGCAAGGCAAAACCAGCCCACCACTGCCAGCCCAGGGCTGCTCTGCCACCAGGCTTGGCCCCAGCCACAGGGAGCAGCAAGAGCAGCAGCCAGAGCACGGCTGGGGAGTGCAAATGGAGAGAGCCAGCGAGCTCGTCCGCCTGGTTTTTCAAGGTCACAGAGGTGGTGGGAAGGAAAGAAAAGAGAGCAAGAAAAAAAAAGTTGACTCAGAAACCGCAGGGAATTTTTTGCCTTTTTAGAATACTGGGAAGAGAAAAAATAGCCACAGTTATTCAAAGCATCCTGGATAATAACAGCCTGTTTACTGTTTGCATGCAAAGATGGCAGGCAGCACAGCGCAGGGAAGAGGAATGAGGAATTTGCCGCGCTCGCGCCATGGCCCAACCACTTCTGCTTAGCCCAGCAAAGTGCTGGGCGGCTCTCCCGGCCTGCCTGCGCTGGCTGCGAGGGCAAGAGACGGTGTCCCTGCCACAACACCTGCCTGGTCTCTGCCGTGGGCTTCTGGTGGGACCTGGGTGCTGGAGGATCCACGCCCTGCTCCACGGCTGGGTGGATGGAGCATCCTAGAGGGAGTCACGGCCAACCCTGTGCACACGGGGTCATATATCTCCCCTAAATAACAGCACTCACCCACTCCACGGGTCTCATCGTGGCTCCAGGGCCTGCTACACACTGATGCCCTGTAGGGAAGGGATGGATATCTTGGGCGTGGCTCATAACTGCAGTGGGATGCAAAGCCTGACACAAGGACTTTGGGGGGTAAGTGTTGGCCCCACAGCATAAGAAAGCCAGGGGAGAGTCCCCCAACAAGCCCGGGGCACAGAGAGGAGCCTATGGGCTTGAGAAACCCCTGCGGAAGGTGGTGGGGCAAGGGAAGGAGGAAGGGGGAAGGGTTCAGCAGGACTGGCGGGGAGAGCTTCATTCCTGACGGCCCAACGAGCAAGCTGGGACTTGAGGCAAGAGAAAGTTTGCCTGACTGGTTTTCTGGGAAGCTGGCTGCTAGGCTGGCCCACAGCATTGCCAAACTCCCCCCACAAGAATCAGGATTGTTTGGAATGGGAGTGAAATTCCCTTTCTCCAAAATCCTGGTGGGGACTTTTCAGCTTTTCAAAAGAGCCTTTTTCCATCATAAGGAGGTTGTGATGAGCTTGTCTTTCCCTGTCTGGCTCTAGCATTTGGCGAGTGGAGAAGGAGAGGAGATGCATGAGGAGAGGATGAGGACATACTGGGACCAACAAAGGACCTGTCAAGCTCTGAGGATGCTTCAAGGACTAAGGTCCAACCTCCAGGCTCCAAGAAGAAATGAGGAAAACCAGGAACCAAAGCTGCAGAGGTGCTGCTATGGTATGGTGTTGGAGGAACGAGGTGTTCCTGGATGGGAATGGGACTTAGTGGGTGGTCATGGGGCCTCAACAAGATCCTCAGTCTTGTCCTGACCCATTGTCACCATGGGAGAGACTATACCTCCCCAAAGAGCCCCCAGGACAGATGAGCCATCTCCCTTTCACCCAAGAGAGAGCTGCTGCCCCAGGACAAGGAGTCTCACTCAAAGTCACCAGGGTGACAGCAGTGGCATTTGGAGCAGAGCCTGATGGCCTTTTTCCATCTCTCTAGGGCTGCAGATGTACAGCCCACAGAAGGTATCACATCCAGGCACCAGCCCAGCCAGCAGCTCAGCAGACATCTCCAGACACCCCCTTTCAGGGGCACAGGAACCCAAGGACACAAGGATGTAAGGATGCAAGGACTGTGGATGCAGGGTTGCTGGAACACAGGGACACTGGAATGCAGGGATACAGGGGTGCTGGGTCACAAGGATAAATGACAGCAAGACCATGGACACAGGGATGGGAGTGAGAGCAGGTTTGGTTCCTGCATGATGCTTCAGTTGAAACAGCAAAAAAGTCACTGGCAACTGCCACGATGACAGGAATGTGTCCCGGCCTGAGCAGGACCCACGTGGGATAAAAAGAACTGTGAGTTCAAGAGATGCTGGTGGTGAAACCCAGTGAGACGGTGTGGAAAGGGCGGAGGGAAATGCTTGAGATGACAGAGCAATAAGGAAGGTGATAACACACCCACACACCAGCCTTCCTTTTGCCAAGGTACAGAGCTTCACCAGGCTGTTGCTCTGGCTGAAAAGCAACCCTACCAAACTAGACGAATCTGGGCACTGCTACCCCATTCTCGGGGGCACAGCAGGAGGAGCCATGACCTCCTGCCCTAACCTGCTGTTCTCAGGCACCCTCTCCCGACAGCCCGACTCACATTCACGGATGAGCTTTGGGGTTTTCCTTTCCCTTCCCCTTCTTTTTACAGCTCTTTTCTGCCGTCTCAGTTGTACAGGGCTGTGTTCCCCTGTTTTCTGCCTCCCAGAGACTGGGAAAGCCCTGGGAATGGGGGTCCACAGGGTGATGGCCAAGCAGAAAGCAAAACTCTCAACAGGAGCCCATTCCCTGAATCCCTGGACCTGGATATGTGCCTGCTGCACAGCCAGGCCTGCTGCAAGGCCGCTCTGCATCCGGATTTGGGTAAATAAAGCGTGGGGTGTGAGAGCTGCGGTATGCCAGGAATGCTGCAAGCCTGCCCGGGTGGCTGCCTGCAGCTCTGGAGCAGCAGGGCAGGTACGGCCCCTGGCTGGGGGCTGCCGACACCCCCCCCCCCCCCCCCTATATCCCCCGTCCACCCCGTCCGCGTGCGGCTCCCCCCCCGCCCCCCCCCCCCCTGGCGCCGTGTTGGGGGGGGGGGGGGGAGCCCTCTCCACCCGACTTTTGCGGTGGG
>WTSP01003209.1:5797-18099 GCA_025331215.1 Actenoides lindsayi
TTGTCACATCACATCACATCACATCACATCACATCACATCACATCACATCACATCACATCACATCACATCACATACATGTACATGTGCATGCATTCCCAAATGTATGTGCAGACACACGGGGACACACATATTCACATACACGAAGTTAAAAACCAAAGTGATGTACTGAATGTGTAACATGAGGTAACAAGAAATGGGGGGCTATGCTTGCATTAGTTGTGCAGTGCTGATACTGTTGGCTTTGGTATTACACTAGGTTTACATTTTTAAATACTAGTACTTACAATGTAGTCATGTCTATTTTAGTTGACTAGTCAAAATTAGTAAAGAACTAGATACATCAGCATTAGAGCCATTTAAAATAATAAGAAATGATTTTTTTAAGGAAATGTTGAAGTTTTAATAATCTAGATTTTTTTTTTCCAGATTGGTTTTTAATATCTTTTCCTTTTCAGTTTTTTAATGTACTTTTCTTTAGTGATGTTAATACTTCTTGAAAACTCTTCTAGTCCCTGTTGTCATTTATTTGTTGTTTGTTGACTTCTCAATGAGAAACCTGAAACCTATTGAATGACAAAGACAACCTGGTATTGTCAGCTTGCAGTGTCCTGTGGCTCAAATTCTTTTAAAAGAGGACTACACAACAGGGAATGAAATTCTCATTTGCCTGGTTTCAGCTGTTATGGTGGTACATAGGGAGGAAATAACTTATTCATCACATCTAATTGATTATATTCATGTATAGAAGCTTCTAGAGGACAGGCTGGCCTTGGCAGAAAGCCACTTAGAGGAAGCCTCGAGGCAGACAAGCTCTAAGAGATCACCAGGTTGTACGGACACAATCAAACCTAAGAAAAAGATACTTTCCTGAAGATCTTGATACAACTATGTAGAGTTTGTTGAAACCCAAGAAGCCGCACGTTATTGAAAAACTGAAAATAAGATTTTCATCCTTGAGAGAAAGCATTCATCCTAAAAAGGCACGCTGTTTGGGATTTAAGTTGCTTTACATTGAGATTTCTTTTTTTACACTATATGTAACTCTAGTATGTGTCAAGCTAGAACTTAAATTAGAATTGAAAAGCTTGTGTGTGTTTCTCAGCTCACTTTAAGAGCCCCTTCTCCCCCAGACAGATGAAGGACATAGGGAGGTAGGACTCTTTTCTCATATGTAGATACTTTATTATGTGGAAAAAACATATTATTTCTCCACCTCTGATTTGTGTGAGGCAGATCTGGGAGGAAATAGACACATACTGCATTTCTCAAGAAATCACGTGCATGTGAAGTCTCTTGGTCAGTTTTACAGAGCAATGATATTTGAAAGAGAGATTCCCATCATGCGTTTAAATCTTTACAGATTTCTGTGAAAGAAAATTAAACTGATTTGGAGACCCTACCCACAGATGTATCCCTGACAAACTGATATTTTCGGAAAACAACTTTAAAATTTACAATTCTCTAAGCCTTATTCCTAACTGAAAGATTTCAAGAATCTATAGTTAAATAACATTTGTAATTATATTTATAACTAAGAGTATCAGAATATTTGTTTTCTAATACGCACCTACTCTAGGAAAACACAAAATCTGGTGACCGTATTTCCCGATTTAAGCAATGCAAATTGTTGAACAAGATTGTTTTCAAACTGATAGAAGGTGAGCAAAGTTCTTCAGTGCAGTATTAGCCTGTTGAGACAGTTGGCATTGCTTTCAGTAATTTTATCTGAAATGGTAAACACTGATTTGTCTAAAACAAAACTTAATATGGACTCATATCACTTCAACAGAACTTCAGGCTTGAACTGGATGGGATCTGCAACTATGAGTGACAGCTCCTTATATGGATGGTTCAATGCAGCGCCATTCTGGAGTTGATAAAATCAATCTCAAGTCTCTGATGGAATATGACTCCCTTCTTCTCAGGCAGATATGCTACCTGTTATGGCATAGAGTCTCTTTATCATAATATGTTTAAAAGTATTCTGAAGTCCCTAAGGATTAGAGATAGAGATGGAATGTAGAACAGCTTCCTTTCAGGCGGTGAGTTGGATACCTAGCTGGCAGCCTGCTGGCTGCAAGAGTTAGGCATCTGGTCTGTGTTACTTCCCTAGGCTCCTGCTGGCATCAAGGGAGAGAGCACCTGTAGCACAAATGGGCACCTCTCAGGGTTCAATAATCCCACCTAACAGAAGTGACCAAAAGTTCTAGCCTACTTGAAAAGACATGCTTCGTTTAGTTAATGATAGCTAAGATTAATCCCATCCTCTCTTTTCTCTGTTCTGAAGAAAGCCTCCCCATATCTTTGGTTGGACATTCAGAAGGTTATGTTTTTTTCTTCCTTGTCTTCTTCTTATCATGTATCACCTCATTTTCCAGCAGCAGTGAATATACAGAAAGGCTTAGCACACCAAAAAGTGCAACTCGGTGCCTCTTGCTCCTCAGCACCCATTATGTTGCCCTATGAGATATAAATATGTGACCTTATTTTGAAAGGAAAATCCTTCCTAGCTGCTTTGCAGCTCCATCACTTATGCATTATAGACTTTCTACTCAATTGCAGCATAATCTCATAGGAATTTATTATGCATCCTGTATATAAAACAGTATGTACCCTCTACAGAGAACATCAAAAGGTAGTTAATAGAGATGTTAAATTATTATTGGTTGAAAGGAGCTGATGCCCTAGAGTAATCAGATTCTCTCTTTCTCCCTCTCGCTTCATATACTATATATAATATATACAATTAATAGTGCACATATATCAGTCTCTGAATAGATCTCTATAAAGTCTGCTTCAATGTTAGAGGAACTGATGTATAAAACATGTGGAACCAAGCAAAGATGTCACAATAGGGCACATTACAAATACTAGCAAAAGAGTTGATAGATAAGGCAAAGGAGACACTGCAAGTCCCAAGGAAAAAAAAAAAAAAAAAAAAAAGCTTTATGTTATTTCCTGCTCTCACCATTTATTTGTTGGGGAAGACAGACAAGGTGCTGCTGACTGGAATGAATAGCTGCACTGTTTTTTATTAATGGTCAGGAGAAAATGTCAGATGCTTATACTGAACTAATTACTTATTGCTAAGGATCAGGAAAAGGTGTAATATGGAACTTACTACCCAATGATTAGATTAATTGAGATGAGATTGAATTAGAATTGTGGTCTCTCGGATAAGGCTCTGAACTAGGAAGCAGGAAATTTGTTCCCTGCTATGGTTGTATTATGAACTGTTACCTAAGTCCATTCATCCCAATTTATGATATCTTCCTCAAAGTTCAGTCTCTTATTTTAGAGTTGACATTTTCTTTGTGTTTATTCAAAACACAGGGACATCTCAAACAAGGCTAATATCCTAAAATAATATTTGTATTAGTAGTAAATATCACTAGTAATAATAAGTAAATTCAGAACAACTGGTGAAATCTAAATCCTAAATATAGGGTTGCTCATTCCCGTGTAAATCACATTGTTACAGTGAAAAAACATGTTGACAAGAAGAAAAACATCTTGCAAAAAAATTTCTATCTATTTCACTCAGGAATTCCAGAAGGGAAATACCAAATATGTCCAAATTGAGATAGCAAGCTTGGACTCAAGTGACACCTCTGTGTTAGCAAGGCCTGCCACAAGATGTGATAAATGATGAAAGTCTATGTTCTACATCAAGATCTGAAGTGGAAAAGGTGTGTTTGAAGGCTACCATCTTAGGTGACAAAATGAATGACTCTCAGTGAGTCTCCAAAGCAGAAGGTATTGAATATTAGGAGATGAGCTGACAATGGCTCACAATACCTCTTCTCTAAGACAGTCCAGCAATACAATTTCACTCTTGATTTGAACTGAAGATTCAAGTTCAAACTCCATTAATAATCCACATTGAAAATTGATAGAAAGTGGATTGATCTCATCTAGCTTGAGCCTTATACAGTGCAGATTTGTATGCATTTGACTGCATTGAAAGAAGCAGACATTTTAGGCAGTGTTCTGTTTGTTCTTATTTTGTTTTGTTTTAAATCTGGGTCAGAGTGGAATGAAACATATTCAGTAAAAAAGCTTAAATCCAGGTACTAAGATGAGATTAGACAATAAACTCAGCTGCAGACGTCTGCCTGGCAAACTTCTATAAATCTTATATTCTGTATCAAATGAGACCTTGTTCAAATGGCTTTGTCTAAAAGCAAATGAAGTATGTTTCACTGGTGTTAGCTCCACTGACCTTCATTTTTTGTTGTATTAATTTAAAAAGCAAACCAAAACCAACTCTTGAAGATCTGAGAATTGCTAAGACTTCTGAATCATATTAGAGTTCTGTTTTGTTGTGGTTTTTCTCTTGTATATGTAACATATGTTTGGTGTCTTTAAACACAATTACTTTTGTATAATAAAAGTGTTGATTTGATGATGCAACATTTTCTCCAAGTGTGTTTAAGACAGTTTATGTTTTCATAAGTTGCAATGAAACTCAATTATGTATGTGTAATAAGGCTCTTGATTGTTACACTTCTACTTTTCTGTATAATGAAGTCAGCAATTAGAATTGGGTTGCTCTATGGCATAGAAAAACACACTTGTTTTGTAGACAAAAGATCTTAATGAGCATCCTTAAAAAAAAAAAAAAGTGTTGAGAAAAAAAAAAAGGTCAATAACTCAAACATGTAATCAGATTTCTTAGCAGAAAGGATTTGTTTCCTGACAATAAAATAACATAACTTTAAAGTACAAACAATCCAGATTATATAAATGTGTTTTTACTACGGACAGAGAAATGATTAAGGAAACATTACACCATAGAGGTTACAGCCTTTACATTGTTAAATTACATCTGTAAAATATGTCTTCTTGGATGCAGGTAACTGCACACAGCTTGTATGGTAATAAGCCCTAATCACACTTATTAGTGGATGCATCTACATCAGTGTTTTACTTTGGATCAGAAGTGTGCTTCTGAAGAAAATCTCCCAATTGTCTTCATTTGCCATGCCTTGGTTTGCACTATGTAGCAATCTTGGAGCATGCAAACTGTATTACTTTTAGATTAAAATAAACCAGAATATATATTCCAGGAGTTCTTCAGATGCATTACATCTGCTAATGGGAATGCAGTCTGTGACTTCAGACTGTGGCTATTCCCAAGCAAATACTCTTGAAGTGTCTATAGTGTGGCCCATCAAGTGTTTAGCACCAGCTGTTTTACTCATACAGTTACATTTCTTTCATACAGTCCTACTAGACAGTATCTATAGATAAAGATAATGCCTCATCAGGGAGCAGACTTATGATTTACCAGTAACTGTCTCCAGCAGAGGTTTATTTTCAATTCTTAGCCTTTTAGGTGTAGGGCTATGGAGTTAGACTGAATGCAAAAAAAACTGTTGTAATCATTAGGTTTTATTGTACCATACGCCATACCTGTACCTATTTATCAATGTTGTGTTAGACATGAACAACTAAAGCAGATCAAGTTTCAATCACTTCTGATTGACACAGAGGAAACAGGGCTGGGAAAAGAGTAGTCATCTTGGAGTGCAGTGACAGAGACAACAGAAAAGGTAGAACTCGCTGAGTGTAATTATAGTTATCTGAAACTGATAAACAAACACTGATCCAATTGCCCTAGAGTCTTTAAGAGTCAAGTAGAGAAAAAGGCAATTTTAGGGTACAGTTCATCCGAGAAGTTCTAGACATTACTTCAGAGTGAGATGAACTGTGACCAAAGAGTTTCTCTTTCTGTCTATTGACTAAAAGGGCGCATAGATGACTAGCTCACATGGAGGTGTATACATTTAGCCCTGTAAGTGTTTCCAAATTGTCTGGTCCTTAGCAAACTAGAAGAAGCCAAAGGAACTTCCAACCCTCTGATGAAAGTAAGGGACCTCTGAAATGAGAACGCTGGCAGGTAAGTCTCTACTCAAAAGACTGAAGGCAGAAAGATTTAATGACAAATCTTTTGGTTTTAGTGGAACTGATGTTTTACTATTAAAATTATCACAGAGAGTAGAGGTAAAATATTTTTTTGCAGCATTGTCACACATAGAGGTATCACAATCATTGTGGTATCACAGTCACACACAGCATAGAATCATAAAATAGAATCATAGAATCATCTAGGTTGGAAAAGACCTTCAAGATCATTGAGTCCAACCATTAACCTAACCTTATATGTCCATTGCTAAACATGTCCCTAATGTAAATCAGCCAATGTAAATTCAGATGAACCTTCAATAGGGTCTCAAAGGTTGTACACTGTTGTTTGGATCCTTTCATTGCAGTTAGAAATGACTAGTCATTTTACAGGTAGAATATTTAAAAATCTGCTTCAAAATGTTTTATTTCCTCAGACAAAAACAACAACAAAAAAATCAATGCTGCTGATACCATAAGAGGGTTTTGGTTCTTTGCTTTGATACACATGTTTTCAAGGGAAAAAAAAATTATACTATTGTAAAAATATTTCACTACAGCTAATTTTATCTTTGAAATAGAAGTTCTTTAGAACTTAATAAAAATACCAATAAAAATATACCCCAGCTTAGGATTGTCTTTGGGGCTTTTTTTTTTTCAGTCTGTGAAATGCAAATTACTTCCAAAACCTGAATTAACTGGTTTTAAGTAATTTTCCCTATTTTTAAGTAGTTTTATAATTTTGCTTGCATTTAATTATGGTCCAAAAGGAAGAAGCTTTTTAATTATCTTATTTTTCTTAAAAACATTGCTGAACCCACTCTTTTTCTGTAGAGGCCAAGTGCTTTGATGTTTTTTTGTTGTTTTGTTTTTTTTTTCCATAATACACTACAGTGCCTGACACAGCTGTCTGGGGTGGGATTGTGACTTCACACTCCTGTTGCTTTGTACGTGATAAAAGACCTGAAATAGGACAAAGGAAACCCCAAAGCCTGTAAATTGCGATGTACTTACTTTTCAAGTTTTATCAACATGCACGTGAGATTACGCTGAGTACCAGACTATGAGTATTGGTAGAGTGGTACATTGGGATGGAGGTAGAAGTAAGGCTGGAGGAGTGGAAGCTGAGGCTTTTTGCACCCCATGTTGCCAAGATTGGTGGCAGCTTGAGGCAGCCCTCAGGTATTTCCACAAAGCAAGATGTTACTGCATCATGGGCAGGTAGCCTAAAATAGCTGTAGGCTAGCTATCTCCAGGAAACACAGCTGAGGATCTTATGGATCTCATGCACCAAAAAACATGCTCTGGGTCCTGGGTAGGTGTCAGGGTTATTATTACTTGAACTGATCAAATAAACTTGATCTTGTCTGCACGTGTGCAGCAACTGACCCACCATATGGCAGTGTCATCACAGCCTTAAACAGGTGTTTGTGCTTGACTAAATTTAATTTGGGTCCAATCCAAAAGGTATTTTGGAAGCATAAGCGTGTGTTAAACTGCTTAGTCCCTTTACACACATACACACATATGAAGAATGCTATTTTCTTTGCTGTGGCTTTTACATGATGAGCATTATGATGAACATTATGCACTGGTTTTAAATACAGTGTCTGTCTGCTCTTAAATAAATGCAAGAAACATATTTTAGCTGTTGTTGTTTTGTTTCTCGTTTCATCTTTTTTTTTTTTTTTTTTTTCTCTCCCCTGCCATCTGGGTTTCCACAATTAGAGATAGGATTCATCTCAACTAACCTTCACTGTCTAAAAGGTGAATGGCCTAAAATAATCACCTAGGGTCTCTCTGCAGTCAGCAGAGAAAAACAGACAACTCCAAATAGTGATTTGTCCCAGCTAAAGCCAGATGTCTGACACAGGCAGGACAAATCAGTCTCTGAGGGTGCCCATTTCTCTCCATTGAATATAAAGAGAGTCCAGCTATCTAGCTTAAGACCAATTACCTAATTTTTAGGTAACTAAAGGTAGGTGAGACAAATCCTGTCCTTAGCATCTTATGATACTATTGCACGTTATTCTTTATATACCAAAGTACTTACGTGAAAAGTGCTACTTATATAGGGAAGGAAATACAACAGTAGTAAAGAAAATGGAACAGTAAATGCGGAGATTGAGAATTAAATTGCAAGATTAATTATCAATGACTGTAAGACTGCTTGTTCGGCTCGGCAATACAATTATACAGCTGAGGATTAATACAGTTAAATACTTCACACCTGGAAACATACACGCTTTTTGTCAGCTTACAGAAAAATTCCATTTTCCATTTCTGTGCACTTGTCCAATTAGATATATAATGATAGTAACAGACAGTATAAATTTTGCACGCAGATTCTCATTAAAGAAACATCTTAACAATATATTTTAAAGAAATAGCATACATACTTTGTAAAAGTAATGTTTTCTAAAGACAGTTTGTGGTTAGGTCACATGAAAAAATAAAGTCATTACGCTTTTTCATACTGGAAGGGACATGGTCAAACAAGAATTAATATGAAAAGTTACTCCTTTTTAAAAATTGCTCTGTACTTCTGAGAAACAGCTTCTGCAGTACTGTAATAATAAATTACTGTTCAGGGCGGTATCTGTTTTTAAAAAAGCCTTCAAAATGTACAATACATAAATGCAGTGGACATCATTAAAATTGCACACATATTATGCTAAGAGAATATTACCAAGTTACAAACTTAAGCACTCAAATTCAGCATTCCAAAAAGCATCTGAACATCAAGGATTCGGCCCTCTTGTGGGGACTTAGAAAGATCAGGTTTAATTAGATGGTCAGATAAATATCCTTTTACAAAATCAACAATTTTACATACCTAAATAGACAAAACTCATATTCAGAGGAACACTGAAACCAAAACCTTGCCTTTAGGAACATGTTTAACCATCAGTAAAGTCAGTGGATTTTTAAGACATGTAGAAGAAAGTTTAGCATAGCCTACATTGTTTTCTAATAAACAATTTCCTGAAACAATGACAGAGCTTGTACCTTTAACATCAGTATATAAACTGATCAGTCAGCGATAAGCAACACAACTGGTCAAAATATTCATCACAATTTTCACTTAACGTGAGAAATTTACCCTTACAGTAACAAGGATTTGAGATGTCTATAGGGGAGGGAGAAAAGGGAGAGAAGGCTTAAGGAAAACACAATTAATTTGCCTTCTTCCCGAAGCATTTTCATTGAAAAATTAACTCTGGCCTTTTCTTTCAAAAATGTCTCTCATGAGTTTTTCTGTTGCATTGGTTTAAAGAAATCAATTTTTTAAAAAGCACAGTTCTACTACACCATTTTATATATCTCCATGATCTAAATATGTTTCCATCTGTTAACTGTAAGTCCTGAACTGACCACCTCATTATAAATATATACATTTTGTGACATGAAGTGACATAAAATGAATCCCTTCTCCTGGCATTAACAATGTTGTGATGTGGCTTCTTGATTCATTAATGGTTGCAAAGGACTAAGTCACTGCAGTGAGCTGGGGGTTGTAAAAGTCTGCAGATGTTTCCAATGCCACAAGCCAGCCTGAGAAGGGTTTACAAACTCTGCCCAATACACAAACATGTATGATTGTCCATTCTCAGCTAACAGTCTCAAATAAGACACCAGCTGCCTTGAACAGCTATCGGCAGCAGCTTCCTTTATGTAAGGTATAAAACTGAAATGAACAGCTGGGGCAAGTTTCTGTTTAATGAAACCTTTTACATTTTTTAAGTATCCTTCCCCAAGTGCATATATAAATTGCCCTCTTATTGCATCCAGAAAAAGGGTAAATGCTCCTCAATCCTCTATGTCCCTAGTGCGACACTTCAGATATTAAATAATTGTACCCTCCAATAAGTAACTGAATGAATAAACAAACTTCCAAATCTTATTATAACAAGTGGTTGCACCGTTAAGGCCAAATGCTCCTTAAGGAACAATTTCATATAAAACTTCCTCATATCATATGTATTTTACCTTTTCACCCATTATCCAGTGTTACAGAGAAGCTGTTTTGTTTCCAGATGCCTTGATTTTCAAGGCATGACAAAGCGTTAAATGTGTATGTCTATGTTTAGTGGGATTTTTAAGTCAGTTTAAGGGGTCTGTGTGTTTCCACCTAAATCAGCCTGAGAACATGATAGCTCCTCAGGTTTTATCTTCACAGAGCATGCAGGCATGTGCTTCAGAGCCATTGACTTCAATAAATGCTGAGAACAAGTGGGCAGCTCTTATTGAAGTCAGGAGCTCTGAAGCACATGCCTGCATGTTTGATGAACTAATGTCTCCTGGGCATGCAGTTCTGCCCCAGAGGTGCTGGATATTTCACCTCCTGTAGACTCTAGTGGGAGCAGAATGGTAATTTACCATTGGAAACATGCAGAAGATGTAATTTTACCTCTCAAAGCTGTGTTAAAGCCCTGCAAATTCCATCTATGTCATCTCTTGGAGCTATGGTTCCATCAGACACCTGTCAGTTTGCAGCAACTGAATTCCGATTGTGTATGCATTTCTGTTGTGGCCCCATGACCTGTAAAATCTGACATGCAATGAAACCATCAAGAATAGAAGGCCTCAGAAGTCCTTCTGCATGTTTGTGTGCATATGGACAATTTATTTTACATGTATATATGCATGTGTATGTGTGTGTGCACCTTTTTATGCATGTCTCTGTTTTCATGTTCTCTAGCACCTTCCTTCTTGGGCTGTTTTAATTAGTATCTGATTTTCAAGAGCACTGAATTTATTGAAAAGAAAGGTTAAAGAAGAAAGCTAGAAAAATAGTGCTGAGAACACTAGCAGCAGAAATTACCTCGTCTCGCTTAAGGATATAATGGCCGCAGGGAGCATTATTTTATAATTATTTCAGAGTAATGCTAATGTTTAAAAGTTAGTATTTTAATGGAAATGTTTGATCCTGATGAAGCACAGAAATTGGCTGTGGCTTTTAAGTTGCCTTGTTCATACGCCTCACATACAGACACTAGACAGGCAGCGTAATCCTCTCTGGGGCTTCAGGTACAAAACAAATCATTATAGTTTTTCCATGTATGCCAAGGTTAAATAAACACCTGTAATGCTCAGTAACTTCAGCTCGCTATACACTGTATTAGTGGCAGCTTTCCTTAAGGATTTGACTAAACATATACCTACCCAGCCAAATGGAGACATGATTTTAGAATAGATTGCCTTTGGCCTACTTGATACAGGTAAAGGTAATAATGATGACATGTTGACACAGGCTAGAAAAGCTCATATGCACCCACCAAAGGCCTTGGGTAAATATTCAGGCTCCCAATCCTCACAAACAGACAGGATGCCCCATCAGCGACGGCTGACACTTAACAATTGACACAGGTTAGTGAAAAGCAACCTAGTGAGTCTCGCGTTACAAGCCTATGGAAGTTTGTGACCAACTAAGGTGTGATTCAGCAGCTCTGATACTGACCTTCACTTGTTCCTCAATTTGGCCATGTAATCCCTTCGTATCTTTCCATCCTTTCATCTGATTTGTCTAGTAGACTGAAAACTCTCTGGGGCTATGGCTGCCTCTTATGGTGCAGGGTCATGTTTACTTTGCAGCCATCTTTAACAGGGTAGATCTATCTTAGAAATTAGATGTAAATGTTGACATATTTATTGACAATACTGCCTGTAAGCCTTTCTGATATACAAGTCCTGATATCATCTTATCTGTTTTTATGATTTTCTCCTTATTGCAATATCCGAAGACCCTCTAATCACCATCCAGACACAGCCATCGAGCTCTGATTTGAATGAGTTGATGTCTCAAATGTTGTGTGAGGAACACTCTGACTTAAACAAGTTGATGTAAGGAGCAGCCTTGTGGTTAGAACAAGGGAAAAAATATTCTAGCTAAGACAGGAATGAAGTACATCAGAAGATAAGTGGCCCTATCCACTTACCAAGTTTTCATATGTGATGCCTACCAGGCAAAGGGTAGTAAAATACAGGGTCTCTGTAACCACCAACTCAATTGGTGGAAGGGGTTAATGCTACCCTTCCCCCTCTCACAAACGCAGGAGTGGTGGTTACCACCTCTTTACCTTTCTATGCAAATTAGCACCACCTTTCTACACTTCCCATGCAAATGAAATGATATGTCAAGTAGCAAAGCAATCCCCCTCTCAACAGAGAATAAAAAAAAGGCTCAGGTAGCCTGCAGGTATGCACTCAGCGCTGAAGAGCCCCAGGAATGAACCAGGTGAGATATCATTAGAACCCTGAGGGTGATGCAGAACTTTGCCTATTCTCCCCATCTCTTTCCTTTGCCCTGTCCCCCCCCCCCCCCCCCCCCCCCCCCCCCCCCCCCCCCCCTCCCCCCCCCCCCCTCCCTCCGCCCCTCTTCCTCCCTCTCTCC
>WTSP01003209.1:22548-34456 GCA_025331215.1 Actenoides lindsayi
ATAAAGGAATATGAAATATTCTACTTTCTCTTAAAAAAAAATATGCTGAAGTATATGTTATGTCACAAACACTTCTATAACTCCCATGTTACCCCCAAACTGATACTGAAAACAGTTGACTCAGGTAAGCAGCACCAAACCAGTCCAGCATTTGCTGTGGTAATAGGCAGTTATGCAGCACAAGATATTGAGCCTGAGGCAAGAATTACTGGCTAAAATTCCATGACCAGCACTATGCAAGAGGTCAGAGCACATAATCATAATGTTCCCTTCCGGCCTTAAAATCTATTAATCTAAGAATTTCATTCTACTGAGCATTGAGCACAATTTGCTACAACAAACACTGAATTAAATTCACCCAGGTCACACAGAAAAACAGTTGTTTTTAAAATCATACTTAGAAAGATTTTGCATGTAGTAACAGATGAGTTCGTGTACCAAAGGAAGGACCACAGCAATCTTGCTTGAAACAGCCTACTTTCTGAAATTTCTGACAAGTTCCAGTGACTTCATAAGCTTGAAGTTTTAGAAAGACAATCCACCTTTTAAAGCAAATAAATGTAGATTGAACTTCCTAGGTTGTTTTTTTTTTTGGTTTGGGTTGGGTTTTTTGCTTGTTTGTTGGTTTGGTTTGGGTTTTTTTGGTCTGGATATCTGAAAAGACCTATAACACATAAGATTCCTTTCATCACGTCCTTTTTTAAGTAAATGTTTGAATATATCTAATTTAGTACTGAAAAACAGTTTAATTTAAAAATTATCACCTTACAATATGAATGAAACATATGCTAAATGGATTAAGAACTGTCTAACTGGCAGATCTCAACTTAATGTTGTATGATCCCAGGATTTAGGAGGGAGATTTTTCTAATGTCGCTTAGTAATTTGTGCAGCATTATTCAATATTTTCATCAATAAGTAAATAAGAAATCTCTACAGCTAAAATCTGCAGATGGTGCAGAGATTGACAGGATGGTAACTAATGATGGGGACAGGGAAATCATCTGGCTGTCTTTAAAAATGGCAGCCATATAAAAATAAGTTTCACTGCAACATATGCCAAGGTCATACCTTGAGAAGGAAGGTTCAAAACCTCTGCCTTCATTAGAAAGAAGACCCTGAACACTTTTGAAAACCAGAAACTCATAATGGATTCCCATGATGATTTTAAAAAATATCTAAGTAATATGCCTATGTAAACTTTCATTCATTGACTAAATTGCAGAATAAGAAGTAGAGATCGGGAAACAATATTTTCTGTAAATGGTACTGATGAGATTATAGTCATGACAGTCCTGAGAAATGAAGGTGCTGACATAAAGCAATAGGCAAAGATGTTTAAAAATTACCATAAGGATTAAAAAATGTTCTTAGTGAAGGATTAAATTAACTCAATTCACTTAATTTTCTGAAATGAAATCCAGGAGGTGACTTGATTATAACATAGGTAGGACAAGTTACAATATACAGTTTCATCTAATGTGATATGACAGAACAATCACAAATGATTGGACACATTCAAACTGGCAGACAATCAAATTTGGAGGAAAGCACAACTTTTTAATAAGAAGAGTCATAAACTATTGGAACAAATTATGCAAGTAAGTAATAGATTTCCCATGTTTTGAGATCTTCAGAAGTAGTACAGATAGCTTTTGGGAAGGTATCAAATACTTTGAATCCAATGCTGAGTAACTCAGTGACATTTAATAAATTATATTGAACTATTCACAGTTACACTAAATATGAGTGTCCCTTCTGGCTTTATCTTCTCCACATGTATTATTTCAGATTATAATGGACTTCCCACAGGATTACTGGCTGGAATTCTACTCTCCTTTTAATGACAGAAGGACATGCTGCAAACTTAAAAATAATAATTACAATAAAAAGAATCTAAGTTCTGGGATTCCTTTTATTTCCACTTCCTTCATTCCCATCCTTCACAGCCATAATGGGACACGTCTAGGTGTGTGTTACCACAAGATAACTCTCATCTCGGGTCACTGAAAGCACTCCTCTTTGCCTTGTGCTTCACACTTCCCCAAAGGTATGTGTTATCTCAGCACAACACACGTCTTGTCCTGTCTTATTTCTCAGCTCCAGGAGAGACCTTGAAAATAAATAAATAAGTCACCAGGCAGTATGGGAGGAACTGAAGGGTATTATTCCCCCAGTTTTCCTTTGTGTTTGTGTGTGCATGCACACATACTTGTATGTATGTGGTGTATGCCTTTTGGACTTCATGGGAGAGGAAAGAAGAGAGAATGTCTTGGAGAAAGAGAGAGAGAGAATTAAGAATTGAAAGAAGCACAGAAAGAATGAAAAAAAACCCCAACAACAAAACCAACAACAACAACAACAAAAAACAAACAACAACAACAAAACCCCCAAATTGTTGAAAGAGCAGCATGGCTTTGTTACATAGCAACAATGTACATTTGGAATAATAGGTTCTGATGAAAGAGTCCCAGGAAAATTATAAGTGCATTTGTACGTGCACACAAACCAGCAATAAATATTCTAAGATAACAAAACATACACAAAGGGGGGGGGGGGTGGGTGTGGGTGTGGAAAAGAACAAGAAAGCAAAGTGAGAACAACTAACACCTACATAGAAAAACAATACATATAAAACCTGGAAGCAGAAGAAAACAGAGAGTTCAGAAAAAGCATGATTGGGAAATGCAAGCAGAAAACACGGGTGTCACATATTCAAGGAATGCCTTCTTTTTCCCTCATTTCATGTGCTGCGTTTCAGCTGTGGCAATGAGGCAGGATGGATCACACAGGTGAGCAAGAAAAGGAGTAGAAGGGAGGTACTGCAGTGACAGATTAATTTACATGGGTAAAAACTGAAGGTCAGAAGGCTACCTCCAGTTCATTTCTTCACAGTCCTTATTTCTTAAACTCATTAGAGATGCTTTCAAAGGTCCTGATAACCAAAGAAAAGCTGGCAGAAACAACTGCTACCTAGGAAGAAACTGTCTATCAAAATCATTAATTGATTTTGAAAATACCAGCACTCTTATCACAGTTGGTTTTTATGTGGTTTTTTTTCCATCTTTGACTCAGATGCTAACACACTCCAGGGCAGTAAATCAAGCTCTCCATATCACAGGGCTCATCAGCACTCACCAACAGAATGTGGTGAGAGAAGCCTTGGCCTTCAGTTGGCCACATCAGCTACAGAACTGGGACTAATCTGGTTGTATGAACACATGCCTGAGTTTAAACTGCAAAGCTGAGCTGCAGGACACTTGGATTGGGATGCAAAGCCACACTGACACAGCAAGGCTGTTTCTGGATCTAGTTGTGTGTCTGTGCAAGTACCTAAGATGTACTATGTGAAGAAGTAAGTTTAGGGGAGAATGCTGTTTTTGCTCTGAATACACAGTTGCACCAGCTACTTGACTCTTGGGAACTACAAAAGACAAAGTTTTTATGGAGGAGTAGAAGCTGCCATTTGTGTCCTATCAAGAAATGCAATCAGGTTTGAAGGATCACCATGTTTAACCTTTGAGTGCATAGTCCAATTCTGTTCTTCAGACGGGCAAGTACAGGATCCAGTCCCATGTTTACAAAGCATCTTAGCTGACCATAGAGTACCAGCTCGGAGCAAAGCATATTGTTTTGTTCAATGTTTGCAAATGCTTATGGTAAGGCTGTCCTGGCCTATGACTATTGTTCATTGAGTATTGGTGATAACTTATAAGCATCTCTTTAAAACTAATTCACTTAGAAACTACATCTTCCCTTTTACTAGCACAAACAGGAGAGCCTGATGAAGAAAGAAGGGCTATTCTCTTGCTTGAAAGCCTAATCCCCATCTCAGACTAATGGCAATGACAAAGCTCTTTCTGTCCTGCTTCCTCTTACAGCAAATGACAAGTAGGTGTCAGGGTCCTGAGGCCTTACTGTCCCTGACCAGTCTCCCCTGGATCTCCTAGAGTGTGATCTAGGCCACTTCCAAAGGGTCACTGCATGGCAAAAGTTATAAGCAACCATTCATCTGCCAGACTTCCAACCCATTTTCTCACATCACTTAATGTGATTTGCTACAGCATTAATTTCATACATGATTTAAGTCATCATAAGCTACTGCTTTCACAAAAAAGACCCATCACATGCCCACTCAGCCCCTCCTTCCACCTCCTGTAGCATATCCTCTCCATCCTGTGTTAAAATAAACCTTTATGTGGCCACACTCATAATCAAGTCAAGGAACTTTTTTGGTTTAAAGTAAGCAAGAAAAATACATATATTTCATCTAGTAGCTCTGTCTCTTCATAGCAGTATAGAAATGTTTTCTCCAGAGCTAAAGAGGGGAAGACAAGGGAGCAGGAAAGAAAAGCTTAGAAGAGTGTGTCCGCTTTTTTTTCCACATCATTGTTGTCCTGACAGCATCTTAAATTATATACGAATTTGCAGCTTAAGTCAGCTCTGGTGTCCACATATGGCTAACAGCAGCTTCATGTGTGACCAAACACACAATCACATTCCTATAGACCAGCTGTATGTCTGTCAAAGCTATGGTCAACAAGAATTTGCTGAAGCCACAGGGGAAAACATAATCGTATTTGTCAGCTAGATCCACCAGAAAAACAGGATAGCAAATGGCTGTACTGGATGCAATATTTGGATGTAGCAAGCGATAATGGATAATGAGATCCAATGCAAAGCTTACTAGAGATAATAAGGTGTCTTTCCACACGTCTCTGTTGGCTTTTGATTGTGAGCAAGCATATCCCCTGTGTATTAACTGTTCTTTTCTAACTAGCACATAGCTGCACAGATCAGTTCACAGATGAGTTCATTTTCTAGGTCTTGGCAGCAGATACAGTACTTCTGGGCAGGAATCACCTGGTTCCTGCAGACAAAGAGTTCAGATGTTAAAGCTGTAGAGGAAAATGTCATCAGTTTTAGGCTCCTCACAAGTTGCTCTAAGTGTAAGAACTGGAGGCTCAGGGAAAAAAAAAAAAAAAGACTTGCAGTCTGGGATATTTCCTAGCATTGGTGGAAAAGCACTCGCTTCGGGCCATTGTAGACCAATAAACAGTTCATTTTTTCATTGTTCTAATTAATTTAATTAAGTTAACTTCCAAGGTGTGTTAAGAAGCAATGCCTTGGGTGATTAACTGTTCCCATATCAAGGTGTTTTCACAAACACATTTACCTTGATTAGTGTACACATTATTATGTAATTAAATACCTCACACAGAGGAATTTATTAGTGCCTCCTTGTCTCCTAACAAATAAAGCAGCCCTTGAAATTCTCTCTGAAAAAAGCTCTCCTAAGCTAGGTGAGAAGGACAAGCGGAAATGTGTGGAGAGAAAGATAATCATGGCTTCATCATGCAAGAAGGTCCCTCATTGTCTCAGCAAGACTTTGCATCTCTGTTACTGCAAGGACTGTGAATGTCTGCCTGGGTCTCCTGGAAACTTAACCGGATAATTAAACCACTTTTTACAGATCTAACCTGCATTTCTTTAGCCAGCAGAACCTCCTAATCACTTGCCTATCATCACTGTCCTAGTTCTGTGGGACAAATTTTCTACTGAAAACTTAATGCAGATAAATAGCAAACCTCGATTTAAAACATAATTAAGAATATTTCAAATCTGAAAAGCTTTCTATGCAAAGGAGACTTAAAAAAGTGTTTAAGAGTACTTGCTATGATGCTTACAAAGAGGATTGAAATGCACCACCTTGTCCAGTTTCGCTGAGAGTTTCCTCCTACTTTCTTTCATTTGCAGGCTGTAGTCACTCTAACCACAGCTCTGGACCTTAAGCATGTGCTTAAATATTTTGTTGAACTGAGGCCAAGGTTACTCCCATTGGCTTCAGTGAAGACTAGTGCATGAAGCTGAGATTAGTCTTTGCCTTATCTGCAGATTGTACCTGCTATTTTATTAGGCGTGACCACAATATTTCAGCATTCTCTACTGGGTTTGTCAGTAGATCATAAATTGCACTCACCATCTGATGAAGCAATAAGATTTGCTTTATGCCTCATTGGTCACTTTCCCAAGCATTAAAGTTTAGAATGAACAAAATTCGGATGGTCTGGGGGGTCGGGTTAGAGAATTGCCCAAACTTTATATAAATGAATTTTGAAACTTGTGTCTGTAAAAATAAAACAGAAATGTTCATTAAATTCTGATGTTAGTAATTATTCATTCCAGATCAGCATATCAGTTGGAAGAGAAATTCTTCTATGCAAGTGAGTTGTGATTATCAAGTTCCCTATAGACCAAGAATTTAATGTTGGAGTAACAAGGTGTAAATTCACCACCATTACCCCAGTTTATCTGTAAGAAGGGAATTTCAGACATATATGAACAGCCCACACAATTTTCCTATACTGTGAATGTCCCACTTATTCTAAATTTTGAAGGTTAAGTTGCTGCTGTTATATTACTTAGATGAATTTCATCTGAAGTGAATATGATCTCTTTAATCCTCCCACCTGCTCCCACTCCCCCCCAAAATAGAGATATTCTAGCTCCACATCAGTGTATCGTGTGCTAAGAAATGGCAACAACAGAATCTCAGTACTTTCCAATCTTTAAATACTCAAATCGATTATTATTGATTTGACTTATTCCCCATCGTTCCTTTAAATATTAAAAAAAAAAAAAAAAAAAAAAAAAAGGAAGAAAAGAAAAAGAAAAAAAGATTTTCACTTTGTGGAAAATGGAAGAAATGGAAGAAAAGAGGAGTGGAGTTAGACATATGGACATCTATCCAGTAAGTGGAGGGAAGAACAATTTGGATAACTGTCTACTATTTGGATAACTTGGATAACTGCTACTTTGTACCTCCAGCAGGGTTTGAAGTTCTCAAGACCTCTGATCCATCCCACCATCTCTTACACAAGGCACTTATAGATACAAGAAGTTGCCAGTCTTGATGACACAGTAACTCAAGTGTGGGCACTGTCATTTCATGATCTAAAGCAGGCTGTCCCTGAAAGAAGTCAGCCATCCTTCCCCTCCATCCCCATTCCTGACCTCATGTCAGATTTAGCACGTTGATGACTACAAAGTGAGTCTCATCAGTTTGCTTCTCTGACTGAAAATCAAACATTTAGTTTTGGTGTTTTGTTAACTGAATTCATTTTTGGCCAGAGCATTGAACTGCATCATCTCACCCCACGGTTGCATGATTTCTGGAACTCTTGTAATGTAGCAGCAGGAGTTCACAGGCAGGAGCAGGGGATGGTTGAGATAACCCTTTTAGCCTGTAGCACAAAGTTAAATCAGTTCAGGCCAAGTGGAAAGCCACATTTGAGGAAAGGAATGTAACCTTCCAAAGCACTGTTTGCACTGGTGATAGAGACCGGTATTTGTGGCTGAGCAGATTTAAGTCCCTACTCACCACAGTATGGCAGGAACATTGAAAAAGGTCTTCCATTTTCTGGAAAAGTGTTCTTCCTAGCAGGTTTTGAGTACCAGCTCTACTTCAAATGAGAAAAATGTGATGCAGATTCCTTATTACTGGAGCATTTCTAAGCTCCAAACACGAGCTTTTAAGAGTTCCCAAATTATAATAAGAACCTATGCCAGAAAGAGCACTGTAAATGCACTCCTCTCTTTCACATATAATTAGCTAGTTCCATATTCTGGTGCTTGGGAGCTGGCTATTCTGAATTGCTGTCTAGGATTGAGAGTAATTTAAGGGGGGAAAAAAAAAGCTTATTTTTCCTTGTTCAATGAGTACAGCAACTATGCTCCTGTGTCAGCACTCCAAATTCCTTGAATTCAGTGAACTTAATTAACTTGATGTTTTTCAGGACATTTTGGCCTGGGGAGGGAAGAAATAATAATAATAAAAAATAAATATATATATATATGCTTTAAGCAGGTACAGCCCAGCCTTCATTCTGTGGTTAGTGTGGGTCTTGTTTCCAATGGTGTTGTAGTCCAGAATAATGCCTTTGAGTTGCCACTGGAATAAAAATAATAATGATTACTGATTAACCTACCTGCTGACAAACACAAAAAGCCTGACTGAGTTAAAAGCACTCAAAAGCTTTTAACAGCCTTCTTTGTATGCCTACAATTCCCCTTTCTCAAATCACATTCATAAAATGCAATATAGGAACCAACAGGATTTTGGTTTCCATTCAGCTCTCAGTAATATACTACGGGAAAAACAAGTATTAGGATACTCTAATATACAAGCATCACCACCCCTTTTGGAAAGGATGAATTAGCTGACATTTTCTGGGAATCTGGAAAATACTCCTGGATGCCAAGTGAATCAATGTTGAAATAAGAACAAATACACTCCCTACAAATGGGACAAGAGCTATCAGATCTGTGGCAGTGAGAGAGAATTATGTTTGCCTGGGGCCAGCTCCTCAGGGAGTGAAGATTGATTCTTTATGATTGATGACTCGGCACTTGAATGCCAAGTCATCAATTCCCCGTGTTCATGGCATTGACTGCATCAAGATAACTTTTCCCTCATGCCTAAGCATGGATATGGTCCTTGCCTGGAGTGTAGTCTCAGAGGACTCAGGTACAGAACCTGAGTCACTTACTTTGAATAAGAGACAGACAGAAACTCCAAGTGTCTGGCTGCAAGGAACAGACAACACTGAAAAATGAAGTGGGAATGGAACATGGAAGACATGGCTTCCCCACTGCTGTAACAGGTTCAGATTACATATTCTAAAATGAATGGGCTTACATTATGCAGTTATGCACTCTGAAAGACAAAATAATTATTTTTGGTTTCACTGACTGAATATTATCAAGCCTTTGTCTGGGAGAACTGAGTGACAACGCAACACTCATGTCACTGTGACACTTCAAGCTGTGTAGCTCAGATCATAGGGAAAAGTGGCAACCAAATATATGTACCTTTATCTGTACGTCTGATAGAGTGTTGTTAAAATGCACTTATCCTATGGGTCTTGACACCTACTGACAAGCTTTGAAAAATATGCACAAAGTAACTAACGACTGATAAAGAAGGGACACTAACTTCGTTGTCAAAATGAATCTAAAAAAGAGAGCAGCGTGAAAACTACACTTCATGTTTGGAAGAAAGTCCCATTTGCTCTGTCCCCAAAGTCCAAGCAAATAAGTTTTCTAAGTAAAATTTAGGACAATCTTGATTAACCCCTTCTTTCCAGATGCTGTAGTGTTTTAAAGGTTATCTCCAGCTGCTTTAAACTAGCCACTAAGGATTTCCACATCAGAGAAGCATCCCCAGCTGAAATAAAGCACCCCCCAGGCTGGGGGATATGTCAGTGGTGTAGAAAGGAGGAGGAAGTAGAGCAGGACTGTGATGCCTCTCAGGTGAATCCAGGATGACAGAAATGTTCAGTCTGTGTTTGTTAGAGGAACTCTGTGGCTGTTCTTTCACAGGCTGCAAAATGTTTAAGCCTGGACAAGACACTACCAGCACAGAGGAAAGAAAAACTCTGCTGTAAAGTCACCCTCTGGTCTCTTTTCAGAAGGAATGATCTCTTTTTTTTCTTTTTCTTTTTTTTTTTTTTTTTTCCTTCCCCCCCAATTTGCCTACCTTTAAATCCTGAAGAAACCTAATGCGTTTTTACTAGGTGCATGGAAAGTGCGGGTTTTCCATTAAATAACACAGGCAGTTTGCTGTACTCAGAATTTGAAAACACTTATTCCAAGTTCAAATTGAGTTTCACAAATGATAACATGAAAAAATAGGAAAATATTCAGAATATTCTTCCATCCCTTTTCGTTATTCTCTTCTAGATGGATTAACATGTGATGCCTCTAAAAAAGGCATTACAAATTTTGCAAGAAATAATTACAAATTTCTAAGCCTTAAGAATTTTACTAGTACTGTTTTCATTTTGCTCTAAAACAAAGCAAATATTAAACAGAAAAGCAAATCCTCTCTTCCACTTCTCTCGAACAAAAAAACTCCCAGAATGCCTAGTGATGATGCAAGCCAGTCAAAGCAGAAGCAGTAACAATAGTAAAGAAATATGGTGCAGATTCCAGCTCTAGACACCTGTGAGAACACGGTTTGTTCCTATGTTTACTAACACTCCATGATCAGTATTGCTTCATGTTTATCTAGTGATTCCTCTTCCTTGATTAACATTTAATAATGCTGATGTCAAAACCAGTTACCAGGGAGCATTTGTAATGTCAGATTATTAATGTTTCGGAACATACAATATCACAATCATCCTTTTAATCACATCATGTTACATTTGTCCTATTCAAAAGCAAGGAGTTTTTTCACACTTTGTGCTAGAATCTTTTTGACTCAGAGGTCATGTGTCATATGCAAAAGGATCTACCTATAGAAACAGATGTGGGCTGTTTCCAGCTTTTTATAAGTTCAAGCCTATTTGATTTCTGCTCTTGGCTTGTAAATACATGATGCGTTGTATGTTTAAGTTGCTTTCAAACTTGTTTTTAAGTGGCAAATACTTAAGGATGAAAGGCTGAGAGTTACATGGTGTGTTTTCCTCTGCAGTGAAATAAAAGGGGTGATACCTTTTGAAGGTTGTGAAACTGCTGCTGCTGATTTTCCATGAACTTTTGATGTAATGCTAGAAGGTAAAAATACAACATAATACTAAGAGATGACCTCATTCAGAAAACCTGCAGCCAGATAACCACATCTCCTCCATAGTTATCCATAGCCTGGCCCTGTATACTAAACAAACCCAGTCCAATTACTTGTGAAATGTACTAATTCCATGGTTTCTTTGGGTTGGACTCTCACTGGAAATCACTATAGATGTCTGTATTGAATGGCACTATTTTACAGAGCATCTAAAAGAATTTGAGATCCCTTCTGCCATCATTGTTTTAATGTAATTATTATAATTATACATATACAACATTGACATTATATATCAGGTCTTATGTTTGCTAAAGCAAGTAATTTACATAATGAGCTTTGTAGGGGTGGACTGAGATGCGGAGGTGCTTAGGTATATATACAAACATACTCACAGGTATTTCAGCCCAGGGAAAGTTCAGTGACTTTGTAGGTGTAAAGGTATCCAGATATTTTAGAACCTTGGACACCTGCACAAAGCCTTGATCAGTGAGTCCAGAATCTGGGAAGCAAAGAGCCAAAACATTACTCTTGCCTGATTTCTTAAACACTTTCACAAAACAGTTGCAGTTGGCCTGAAGTAGACTTAAAGCTCTAGGATAACAGGACCTTTAGCTTGACCCTGTATAAGGGAAATTTCCTAAGGAAAAGGAGGCAATGCCTCAGCTAGTGGCCTTAGTGTATTCACAGATGCTCACAGCTCCAGTTTCCTAGCAGTTTTACTACAAGTCACCAGCAGTATTTGTCAATTAGTTGACAACTTTAATTACAACAAGACCTGATTATAACTACTTTGCAGACTCTATTCAGTGCTTTTCTTCATTAACATCTTATCAGCAGTATAATTGCAGGCTGGTGTGAGCTCACATTGCTTTTTACCTTCTTCAAAGTTTCATTCAAAATGTGGAGACAACTTCCAATTCAGCCTTGTGAGGCTCAAGCAGATGTGTTCCTTCAAACACTTCTTCAATCTGTTGTCAAAGCAACAAAACCAGACCAAGCACTCTTTGAACTGCCGAGATCATATAAGAATTGTACTGGTGAGAGCAATGCATTGAATTAAAGAATGAGATTTTTTTTCCAGCACCTTAGTGACTGTATTTGCAAAGGGAAATGGGACTGACTTCTGTTTCCTAGAAGATGACACAATTCAAAATTTTACTGATCTAATTAGAGTGGAGGCCAATTTTTCTTACAAATCAAGAAGTTAATTTTCTTCCCTGAAAATCAATAACAGCAATGGGGGGGGGGGGGGGGGGGGGGGGGGAGAAGAAGTTGGGGGACGAGAAGCCTCTTTTTTTTATATTTTTAGACGAATTTGTTTCACTTTTAATGCACATT
>WTSP01003212.1:7175-19809 GCA_025331215.1 Actenoides lindsayi
TCTGCCGCCGGTGCTGCTGCTCCGCCCGGGCCGCCTCAGCAGCCGCCCACAGGCTGCCGGCCCCGGCACGGCCCAGCTGCTCTCCCTGATTCCGAAAGTCCCCGCGGAGCCCCACGCCGGCCCTTGTTGCCGCGATTCCCTTCCCCAGCGCGGACTGGCCTGCACTGTAACCATAATAGCAGTCATAATGGTAATAGTATTAAACCACAGTATAGGTTCCGTTTTAGCAGATCGTATTCTGATTTTTAAAATGTGTCACTGCAAAACCGTAGGTCTGAAAATACGGGACTAAATACAGCTCTGGAAAAATAAACATACTTTAGAAGTCCAGTGCTTTAATTAAACGAGTATTAAATTTCTATTTAACTTACATCTCAGAGAATATACAAAAATATTTTGATAATTCACAGGGGACTGTTAGGAGCATTTAAGACACCAATGTAAAACATAGGTGAAACTGAGGTAAACCAAACCGGTAAGAAACAGAAAGTATCTTCTGAAAGTCATCAAAAATTACATGTTGGTAAACTGCTATCATTTATAACTATGTACACATAGCTGAAGAAAAAACACTCAACTAGTTTTTTTCACATTCATGATAATTTGGGGGGGGGGGGGGGGGAGTTAATTGGCTGCTCCAATATCAGAAATTGGCAGGGGGGTTGGGCTCGATGATCTCCAGAGGTCCCTTCCAGCCCCTACCATTCTATGATTCTATGAATTCTATTTGCTATTAATTGTAGATTCCCTTTTTTGAAGATCACCCAAGTGAATGTATTTTATTTCATAAAAGTACTTAGAAATGCTATGGCACATTAGTTCTGTATACAGATACAAAAAAGAATATTGCTTAAGCACTTTTTCTTTCTTGTGAGGGAAGAAATATACTGGATTCATCACATCACATAGCCCTAAGATAGGTAAAATCCAAAACTATATTTGACATGAACTCTCAGTATTTGTTTTGTGTTCTCTGTATGGCACCAGTACACCTAAAAGGAATCAGAAAACACTACATCTCTCACAGTTTCTCTATTTATAAATTGGAGTAATAATTTAACTTGTTAAGAGCCAAGTGCTGTTCTTTATCTAAAGTATCAGTCTACTAAATCTTAGGCAGTCTTTATGCTGTTCCATAGATTTTCTGTTCAACTCTCAAGTTAAAAGCCTTGGCTCAGTATTTTGTGTATCAAAATGTTTCTTTTCACACAACAACAGAAAAATGCCAGAAAATGGCTCCTGCACCTCATATTATTTGAGCACAAATTACATATTTTGCTAAGATATGTCCGAGTTCAGGAATGAGGGACCTCTGAATACAAGTGCACTTGGATAAGAAGGGAATCTTTAGAGTTCATATTACTTGATCAGCCATAACTTCTCAGTGTTGCCATCCATATAGTGCTGAAATAGGCATCCAAAAGAACCAAACTAGAAATAAAATATAAATAGAAAAAGTAGAGGTTGAAATAGTAGACATATGATATATATGTCACTTTATAATAATTAGACCCATCAGCACTACTAAAAATGATGGGGTTTGCATTTCAATGTAGTTTTGAATGCAAATACAAGCAGGCTAAGATTTTATTCCCATTTCCAAAATATTTCTTGTCAAACGTAAACAACTTTTAGGCATATCCATATGTAGTTTGAATAAAATACCTGCAAACATTACGTGCCCAGCTTCCCCTGGTATCTTGGATTGAAAGAAGTAGTATTTTATCTGTAGGTAGGCAACCATGGAATCACAACTTAAATATTTTTTTTAAATGTAAAATAGGTAACATTTAGAGTAAGGTGAACAAACAGACTTAAAAACCCACCCTGTCTATAGAAAAACACAGCACAATTTTAGCACTATTTTATTTCTCAGCATAGTCACTTTGACCGCTGTCAGTGAATCTAAACAAAATTTTGGTAGGTCTGTCCATCACATTCAGTTCCTGGTTAGAATAAAATTTGAAACAATAAATTAAATCAACTATTCCCCACCTTGCTCCCCCAAAATAATAAATTCTACTGAACTATGTTCATATCATTCACTTTCATTATATTCTTTCATATTAGTTCTAGGAGTCCAAAGCAGTTTTTGCAAATCCTAAATAAGATTTTGCATATACTACAAGATTTTCACTTTAAAAGTAGGAATCCTTATTTCACCTTCCTCAGTATTAAGTCTGGTCACAGAAACCTCACAGTGGTCACTGACCATAAAGCACTCTCTTTGCTAGCAGAGCTCACATTAACAAGGTTCAAGACTTCATCAGCATATCTGTTCACTTCTGCCTATCTCAGAGATTTCTGACAGGTTAATAGCCTTTGCATGAGTATGTCAAATAAAAACACATGAATTATTATAAAGTACATAATTCTCTATGTCTTAGTAGGCTTATAACAAACATGAAGACACACCCACCATTACAGTTCTCCATAATAGAGTCTTTATAATTCTCAGACTTCGACTTGAGATCCTCCTTACCAAGGTAGTAACTCTACCGTCTTTCAGATCTCTTCTAACAGTTGCTGCCAACCAGCTATCCCAAAAACTCATCCCAGTTCTACATCTATAAATCACCAGCCCAATCAAGAGTCATTACGTTACTGGAAATACTCTACATATCATGACATTGGAAGTCACACTGGAATATGAATATAGAGGTAGTTCTTTGAGAATGTCTTACATGCAGTCTTCATCTGCTTCTGGTGGTGGTTCCTGGCAGATGCAAGATAATAAAGGTTTATTTTTCAACAAAATCAATCATCTAGGACAGGCAACAGAATTTTACTGTTGCAGTCCTGTTTTTCCCTTTAAGAACTATTTACAGTCCCCTCATGAGACTACTTACCACAAAGTTCTTTTTATGATATCTCATTATTCAGAAACTTCCTACCCTGAAGACAAGTCCTAATGCAACTAATCAGTAGACAATCTTGTTCTGTGATACAGCGTTAAAATTTGGAAGTTTTTATTTCCTTTTTCCTTCTTTTTTCTTTCAATCTTGTTCACAATGATTTCTCAATTGACACGTCTGTAAATTCTGGCATCCAGTCCAGTAAAGATCCAAAGTCTATGCAACACAGTCTTCAAAGAAAATAGTGTATTTCATATCATCTTCAAGTTATTCTTCTAAAAGCTATTTTTAAAAATAAAGGTTCAAATCAAAACTTTAAGTAAACAAAGTTGCTGAACATTATTCTATGCATTTGTGCCTTCAAGAGTGTGTTCTAGAACGGCTCATGTGGGAACTACTTTTGTTTTTCTCTTTGCCTTTCTATGTACATTTTTAAAAATAACATATTTCTCAAGTGATACTAGACAAAATATTTAAACTAGGAATATAATGGTTTGAGAAAAGTGTGAGAAATCAAAAATAGGGTTGAAGATGAAAATGTCAACTCACATATAAACTGCAGCTAAGCTACTGTGATGTTGCATTAGAGCAATGCAGTTCTGTATTTCTACTGTGACAAGTACCGTCACTTTCGGTCACAGCTGTTTTTAGAGCACTTAAACATTATTAATTCAAAAGCAGTGTCTCATTATCTGTAAAGCTGTACTGCAGTCCTATTTAAAAATAAAAATTGAATAATACTGCAGTTAGTTTATTCATTTAGGTCTAATAGCAATATAATGGTATCAGCATCAATGGACATTATTGCCACCACTGAAGCGTTCCACTACATTCTGGGATTTTGTGATTTTTTCTTCAAGATAGTTGATTACTGTAACAAAAAAATTCCTTAAGGAGTACTACCCTGTTGAACACACAGCAATAATAAAGATGTCTAAGGAGGTTGGTTCTAAGGAATCAGCAGCCTGTCTTCATTTGAAGGCATAAGAACTTGGAATTTTGCATGTATGAAATGTTACTGACAGAGAAGCCAGCTAGAGTTTCTTACTTCACAATTAATTTAAAACTACTTTCATTCATTAATCCTGTATATCAAAGGGACACTATAAAACAAATTAAATAATAATTTTAACATAAAAATGTTAAATTCCTTGAGTTTAATCTTGACCAGTAGCTAGAGAGCCATCCAGTAGAAGTCGTTGATAGGGAAGTATAGTTTTGACTTCAGTGATTAAAGAACTTTTAAATATGGCTTGTATTCTTTGGGATAGATATTGCTGATTCAAAAGCAGAAACTCTATAACAAATGCATGAAGAAAATATCTCCTTTCAGAAAAAAAAGTATGTTGGTTATGCAATTCCACATAATGTTCATTTTAGCAATTCAGTGGCTCTAAGGGATGCTTGTGAGAAGCTCTGAAGCAATGTCTTATAACATACTTTTAATTCAAATCTTGCTTTGTTTCTAAACCAATTCATGATATCAAATTACTATAAAGCTATCATGAGAAAGGTTGAATAAATTAAAACTTAAGTGGTAAATAAAAGCAACAAAATATGATTCATAATTACTTAAGGAATCATCATTTACCCATGTGTGTACATTTTGCAGCATATTCATAAAAATGTTTACTATTTTTTGAAAGACAGCACTTGCAGAAAGTTTGTTATGAAAAGTTGCATTGAAAGAATGTGGCTGGGCAGCACAGGGAAAGTTTCAGCTCTTCTACAGTTTACTACTATACTTTGAGGTGGGTGTACGATTCAGAATGGAAGGAGAAAATATTCTTTCCCTGGGGATATACAAGTGTTCATCAGCAAATAGAAATTTTTTAAGTGCAAGGAGAAATGAGAACTCCCTAGGAGTGTAGTTTACAGAACAACAGATACAGGTCTCTCAAAGGAGTAAGGCATGCTGTGAGACCTCCAAAGGGGTGGAAGAACAGAATTCCTGCGAAGGCCTGGGAACAATGATCAGGACTCAATATGAGTTGCAATCATGTTCTCACTTTATTGGACCCGTGATTCACTAACATACCCCTTGCAAACTACTTGATTGGTTACAAGCATTGTCCACACATCCCGATACACACTACCATTGGTTTACAAACGGCAAGCACTCTGAAGCAGTCCTGGTCCACCCCTCCCCCAAGCATCTTGCTTCTTCGGTCAAGGCGCCCTGGGCACAGTTCGACCATTAGCTGTCTTTTTGTTATTCATCTCCTCTTATCACTTGCTCAAGGACGGACCCGTAGTTAGCCTGCTGGCTTGTTCATGCTTCACATATTCATGTCCTCCTTGCTCCTCGAGCCATTCCTCGACAGAAACTGACTGTGCTCTGCTGCTACCTAGACAGACACTTATTTAAGAGTTTAAAAACAAATCCAGGGGATAGGATATCATAGAAACATAGAATCATAGAGGTCCTTTTCAACCTAAGACATTCTAATGGTCAGCTAGTTCAACCCCCCTGCAGTGAGCAGGGACATCCTCAACTAGATCAGGTTATTCTGAGCCTCGTCAAGCCTGATGTTGAATGTCTCCAGGAATGGGTCCTCCACCATCTCACTGGGCAACCTGTTCCAGTGTTCCACTACCCTCATAGTAAAGAACTTCCTAATGTCCAATCTAAATACAAAGGGAAGACTTCTTTGTCCAATTCCTTTTCAGGGCTGCCCCAGTTTGAATTATGAGCTCCCTGAAGATGAGAGATGGGAAGCAGAGACAGAGCCACACAGGGGCATGATCAGTATTGGCAAGACAAATGGTCCATTCTGACCCAGCAAGTAATGGCTTGATGTAACTTCTCTACCACACACTTTTTTTAAAGGCTTTTTTTTTAAAATGGTTGATTATTTTTAAGTACTGGTTATTTATTTGAAGTCATAAATGTAAGAATTATTATCAATAGATAAGTATTTCAGTCCAGCTCTCAGATTTTATTTCTTATAAAAATCCCCAGGGTAACAGTGAATATTACTTTAAGTAAAAACTAACTGTTAAATGGAGGAAGAGGCTACCACTTAAAGAGTAAAATTATTAGGCAAATAGTGTTCATAAGTTCACACTGACACAAATTCAAAAGATAATGCACACATTTATTTGGCACCTGGCAACAAGAAGCTAACAGGGGCGGACAGATAGCAAAGATCAGTTTACTGATAATCTCATTAAAAGGTGTCCTTCAAAAGAGAAAATTAAATTTACATTCATATCTGTATTGACCTGAACAAGGCAGATAGTACAGAATTAAAAATCTGGCTTAGACTAAGAGGTGAGTCTATGTAAATAAATATATTCAAACAAATAAATCTTTAGATTTTGTAGCCTCCATAATAAATTCCTTTTTTCTTTTTAGAAAACCAGAAATCTTGTAAGAGCCAGACCTCTGTGCCTTCAAACCTCCTCCTGGGCACTTAAGGAAATGCTAAGCTGATCATGACTTCCTAATGTGAAGGCTGAAGCAAAAGCAACCCTCTTCTCTGTCGGCAGCACTGCATGGTGCAGATCCTAGTAGAAGTCCATCTTTGTAACATGAACCTTGACTTCTTTCCAGAAGCTGAGTCCCTTGTGAGCGTTGCCTGTAAACTGGGTCATGGTACTGTGGATGGCAGGTGAAGAAAAAGCAGCTGACCATATTTTAGCTATGAATCTTTTTTTTCTGCCAATCTGCTTTAAAATTATTGAAGGAAGAATGAAAAATGTACTGTATGCTTCCCTGTAAAATGTTTTTACAAGAAAAAAAAAAGGTAAATAACCTCCAAGTTGGACACACCAAGTTCAGTCCTAAAAGTCATGCTGAAATACTATGGGTAGATTTATGAACACTAAGGAGTAACAGACTTCTCTGATTATTTATCTTTTGTCCTTAAAAGCCATTTGAATTTTCCCCAGGATCAGGATCAATTTCAAGGTTGATCTGTAGCACAGGAATGCATCCAGGTGAGATTTTAATATCTACAGAGAAGGAGACTCTACAACCTCTCTGGGCAGCCTGTTCCAGTGTTCTGTCACCCTCACAGTAAAGAAGCTTTTCCTCATGTTCAGATGACACTTCCCTCCTGCATTCCAGTTTGTGCCCATCACCACTTGTCCTGCCACTGGACACCACTGAAAAATGCCTGGCAGCATTCTCTTGACACCCACCCTTTAGGTATTTATAAGCACTGATGAGATCCCCTCTCAGTCTTCTCCATGCCAAACAGCCCAAGGTGTCTCAGCCTTTTCTCATAAAAGAGATATTCTTGTCCCTTAATCACCTTCATAGCCCTCCACTGGACTCTCTCCACTCGTTCCCTGTCTCTCTTGAACTGGGGAGCCCAGAACTGGACGCAGTACTTCAGATGTGGCCTCACTAGGGCAGAGTAGATGAAGAATAGAACCTCCCTCAACCTGCTGGTCACATTCATATTCATGTACCCCAGGATACCATTGGCCTTCTTGGCCAAAAGGTCACACTGCTGACTAATGGTTAACTTGGTTGTCCACCAGTGCTCCCAGGTCCTTCTCTGCAGAGCTGTTTTCTAGCAGGTCAAACACTGCCCTGTATTGGTACATGGTGTTATTCCTCCACAAGTGCAGGACCTTGTTGGATTTCATTACTTTCTACCCTGTGTAACTCTGCAGCCTGTCCAAGTTTGCTGAATGTCAGCACAGCCTTCTGGTGCTCTGAGTTTTGTATCATCAGCAAACTTGCTGGGGGTATACTCTGTCCCTTCATCCAGGTCATTAATGAACATGTTGGACAAGACTGGATCACTGACCCCTGGGGAACACCACTAGCTACAGGCCTCCAACTAGACTCTGTGCTGCTGATCACAACCTTCTGAGCTCTGTCATTCAGCCAGTTCCCAAACAACCTCAGTATCCACTCATCTAACACACTTTTCCTAAGCCTACCTGTCAGGATGTTATGGGACACAGTGTCAAAAGCCTTGCTGAAGTTGAGGTAGTTGAACACACAGTGTTCTCCCCTCATCTACTCAGCTAGTCACACCATCATAGAAGGCTATCAGATTGGTCAAAAATTATTTCCCCTTGGTGAATCCTTGCTGACTAATCCTGATAACCTTCTTTTCTACCACATGCTTAGAGATGACCTCCAGAATGAGCTTTCCATCACCTTCCCAGGGAAGGAGGTGATGCTGACTGACTTGTAATTTTCTGGGTCCTCCTTGTCCTTTTTGAAGACTGGAATGAAATTGTCTTTCCTCCAATCATCAGGCACCTCTCCGTTCAAAAATCATGGAGGGTGTCTTAGCAATAACATCAGCCAGCTCCCTCCGCACTCCTTGGTGGATCCCATCAGGGCCAATGGATTTGTGAGTGTTCAGTTTGCCTAAATGATCTCTAATCCTCCTTGACCACAGGAAAGTCTTCCATCCTCCAGACTTTCTCTCTTACCTCTAAGGACTGTGATTTCTGAGAGCCGGTCTTAGGAGTAAAGACTGAAGCAAAGATGAAACTCAGTAACTCCACCTTCCCCGTATCCTCTGTCACCAGGGCATCCACCTCATTCAGAGGCAGGCCCACATTTTCCCTAGTCTTCCTTTTCCTACTGATGTACTTGAAGAAGCGCTTCTTGTTGTCCGTGACATCCCTTGCCAGATTTAATTCCAAGTAGGCCTTAGACTTCCTTGATGCATCCCTGCAGATTTTGAAAACATTTCTACATTCCTCTCAAGTGACCAGTCTCTTTTTTCACACTCTGTAAACTTCCTTCTTCCATGTGAGATTTTCTAGAAGCTGCTTGCTCATCTACACATGTCTCCTGTGTCTTTTGCTTGATTTCTTATTCATAAGGATGCACTGATCTTGAGTTTAAAGGAAGTTGTGCTTGAATATTAACCAGCTCTCTTGGCCCTTCTAACTTCTGGAGCCCTAACACATGGGATTCCTTCAAACAGGACTTTGAAAAGGCCAAAGTTATCTATCCTGAAGTCCAGGGTTGCAATCCTGTTTATTACCCTGCTTCTTCTGTGCATGATCCTGAACCCCTCCATCTCATGGTCACTGCAGCCAAAGCTGCCCTCAACATTCAAATCCCCAACCAGTCCTCCTTTGTTAGTACAGGGTCCAACAGCACACCTCTCCTTGTTGGCTCCTCCACCACTTGTGTCAAAAGGTTATGAGTGCACTACAGGAACCTCTTAGACTGTGTGCTCCTTGCTATTTTGTCTTTCCAGTAAATATCAGTCCCCCATGAGAACCAGAGCCTATGATCGTGAGGCTACTTTCAGCTGTCTGTAGAAGACCTCACTAAGTCCCTCTTCTTGATCAGGTAGCCTGTAGTAAACACCCTCAATGGTGCCACCTATATTAGTCTGCCCCTTTATTCAAACCCGTAAGTTCTTGAATCATGCTTCAGTCCCCCCTAGGCAGAGCTCAGATGTTCCAGTTGTTTTCACACATAAAGAGCAACTCCACTAACACACCTTGCTGGTCTGTCTTTCCTAAGAAGTACATAGCTGTCCATGACAGCATTCCAGTCATGCGAGCCATCCCACCACATCTCCGTAACTGCAATGAAATTGTGGCCCTGTGACTACACACCGATCTCTAGTTCTTGTTTATTCCCCATGCTGTCTGTGTTGGTGTACAGGCATTTCAGAGAGGTAATCGAGCATGCAGATTTCCTGTGAGGAGAGGTGAATTCCAAGTCTAATATCCACCTACTCATAGCAGATATGCTGCTAAAAGAGGAAGCTAGTTTTCCACCACTTTCAGTGAAATGTAGTTGTGTCCCCTATTCTTTCCAAGATGTTGTTTTCTCTGTCCAAAATATATCAGCAAAAAGACCTTCCTCAAGAGCCTCAGGTTTTCAGCTATTCATTACTAAAATACTAGAAAGAACTTAGAGGTAGAAGTGGCCAATGTAAGGAAGGATTTCCATCCATCCATGATGATTCAAAATCAAAGGGGAATAAAATTCAGTGGGATAATAATTTATCTGCATAACAACTTCTGTTTCCTGAAATGTTTACCTTTGTGTGGCACATACAACCATGAAGATAAACTTAATTACAACCAAGACTGATATTTTACAATTAAACCTCATATCCTTTCAAGGCTAGAGTTTATCCTCAAGACTAGAAAAAAGTATTTGTAAAGACAGGAAAATTAACATCTGGTGGGGAAATAAAATGTACCCTCTATATATGTTTTCTAAACCTTAGCTGATGGTGCCTATGTTCCCTGGCAGATTCCTCAGGGATTCACAATACCAACATTGGATATAAGCCTTCAGATGCAACTATCATTGCTAACTCATATGTACTGAGTAGCTCTCATATTTAGTATTCCAAAATGCTTTACATGATTATTTACATAGATCCTTTCATTCATCAGCAAAATGATGCCATTTTTGCAATATAATATGCTATTTTGTTCCATTAACATTATAGAGAATATTTAGGAAAGGGTCTTTGCAAAGACTAATTTCAAAAAGGCTTAGCTTTTAGTACTCAGTGAATATTTCATTAATGGCACTGAGTCAATTATTTTAGCAGACTCAAGTAGGGATGAAAACTACTTCTAGTAATACTCAAGTTTGCCTTAATGGATTCATTTGATCTTGGTCATATTCAATGTGAGACCGCAGTCCAAGGGGATATGTCCATAAACATTAGGTGCTAAAAATCTAACGGAGCATAACATCATAACATTCGCTACAAAAATCATCAAGTCGTCATGGTCTCTCACTAATCAAAAATCAGCTCCACAGAGAATTGGATGGGAATTTATTTTTTTTAATTTTTTTTTCTCACAGTTTAGAAAATATTAATCCATCAGAAGAGTTGATGATTGTACAATTTAGGGTTCATATCATTTACCTCAATTGAAATAGAGCTAGATCAGGCTCTCTGCTTTGGTTGACACTGTATTTAATATTAAAAAAACCTAAACAGATAGAAGAGATAGTATAAAACAGACGTCCCTGGCTAATCAATACCTACATGACTGAGGTTTTTTCATGAGAAAAGGAATACCTGAAGTTTAAACTAAAAGCCAAGTTGGACAAAACAGAAATCAAAAACAACAGTTCACATTCCAAGTGAGACACCTCTCCTGAAGCGCGTTGGGTCTTCTATGTGGGCACTCTCACTTTCGCAGTCCTTGCCAGGTTTTGGGCTAGCTTACACCACAATGGGAAAATCCTTGAAAGTTCAGTAAAGTTATATAAAAGTGGTAAAAACTGTTTATTTTACAGCTCTAGTTCCAAACATTTTCTTATAATCCCATCAGGAATTAGTGAACCTTAAAATGGATTAGGTAAATCACATTTTATGCTACCCGTTATCAAGACATGTTTTTGCCAGCACTCATATGAGTAGTTTGATATGTATTCTCCACTAAAAGGGAGAAACCCTCAGTATCAATACATTTCTCACAAGTCATATAAATTTATTTTACATTGGAGAATGAGTCACTGGGGATTGAAAAATTAAATTTAATTCCACTTTTCTCATAAAAAGAAAAATAAAGTGCTTTAGCATTTTCCCTGGTTACTTAAAAATGCTATAATTGATTAGCTTCAAGAGGGAATACTTACTGAAATTAACCTTTAAGTTGTCAAAGACCAAAATACTAAAAACACCCACATAAAATGCCTCAAAATGTAAGTTTCAGTTTTACAGATTGTTACTATATCTCTGAGCACAAGGCTAATTGCATAAAATCCACTGCATTCTCATCAGGTGTACTTATGTCCTTGAAAAAAGTTCTAAAGACATGATAGACAGGAATGCCTTCAGAAAGGTAATTTTTACAAAAATCTCAGTCTCTGTGATTTTTCTGAACCATTTACTTGAAACTCAGTTTTAGCCTATGAAGATATTAATAAAGAGATTGATTAATATGAAAGGCTTTATCAAAGTGGCAGTTCAGTGCAGTTCTAATGTTGGAAGAAAACTGGGTTATGTTTGAGTATGTGACAGAGCTGAGCAAGGTAAGGGAAAAGAATTATTAATTTTATGTTTAATTTGATAAATCTAATAACCTTTTCTAAAGCTTGTAAAATAGAATGGTTTATTACATTTTTCTTTTCCAAATGGTTTATACAACAATCATTTGATCACTACTAGCCTATTTCTAACTACAACCTTCAAAAAGTATTAAGGCACTCATCAGTTTAAATCCAATCATTCTCTAATATGCCTTTCTTTCTAAGAATGACATTTACTTTAAAGAAACCTATCTCTACTATCACAACATAGTTTCCTTCTTGTGATAATGACTTTTCTGAGATAATGGGAATGATGCTGTAGTGACATATTCACTAAAACAGACAAGAAAGAAGAGCAACTCTCATGGCTTGACCTCTGCTGGCACCTAAACACCACGAAGCCACTCACCAACTGCTCCACACCCTTCCTCCCCTCCCACCTCCTGTGGGATGAGAAAGAGAATCCTGAGGAAGAGAAAAAAGGTGAGCCCCTGGGGGTTGAGATAAGGATAGTTTAATAAAACAACACAAAAAGAGAAGAAAACAATAGAACTAGTGATAGTACTAATGAAATGAGAGACAAAGCAAGTAATAGAAGCCAGGAAGGCTCTACCTGTGCCCAAAACTGCCAACTTTCCCTGCCTCTGGCCATCCTGAAGCTACACACTGAAGCAAGCTGAAAACAGGCACCCCTATCAGGCCAGTCCTCTCCTTATATAGGGACATGACATCATTATGGTATCAAATATCCTATTGGCTGTTTCAGGTGTTTATCCTGGCTGTGGCCACTCCCAGCTGCTTGGACCAGCAGCTGTTTGTGATAACTAACCTGAAC
>WTSP01003214.1:0-25739 GCA_025331215.1 Actenoides lindsayi
AGACTGGCCCCTTCTACTTGACACCCACTCTTCAGATATTTGTAAACATTGATAAGATCCCCTCTCAGTCTTCTCTTTTCCAGGCTAAACAGCCCCAGGTCTCTCAGCCTTTCCTCATAAGAGAGATGTTCCCATCCCTTCATCATCTTTGTAGCTCTCCATTGGACTCTCTCTAGCATTTCTCTGTCCCTCTTGAACTGGGGAGCCCAGAACTGAACACAATACTCCAGGTGTGGTCTCACTAGTGCAGAGTAGAGGGGGCGAAGAATCTAGTAGAGGGGGAGGAGAACCTCTCTAATCTAAGTCTGAAGCAACATTAAAGCAAAAATCAAACTGACCCTTTCCTCTCCTCAGAGTGTAGTCACTCCCTCGGTACTGTTGTGGTAAGAAGAATAAAAGTGTGGTCATTAGTCCATCAGAAAATGTTTTGTTGCATTAGTTTTCAGTTGTGTTATGAGTCCAATTGGCCCAGTGCAGCCAGAGAAGTGTAAGCAGGCCACCAGCATCAGGAAAAGATGTGGGGAGAGAAGGGCCTCCAAAATTAAACTCTCCCAAAAATATGATTTTTATATGAAACAGACTGTGCTGACAAATAGTTCTTTGTCCCAGTGCAGAGAGGACACTTTGGGCAAGAGCTGCAAAGGCAGAATGTCCTTTGTGCAATTCCCTGCTCAAGATACACCATGGTAGCACTGCCTCCCTCTGCCCTACCTGCTCCAGGGTTAAGACAGCACATTGCCAGCTGTGTCCTTAACTAAAAAGGTACTTCATGTATTGATCTACTCCACTTTTACTGAGCCAAACTCAAAATCTTCATCCCATACCATTGAAATCAGTAGGGCTGTGTTGCCAAGGCCCAGGCAGAACCCCTTCACTCCTCAAAGTGTCATCTGTGTTAATTGAGGCTCAGGAAACAAGACATTCAACTAAAAATGAGGTAGCTTTGGTCAGGTTACGCTAATTGATACCTTAAATTGCACCATGCAATTCCAGTTTTAAAAACTTTGTCTCCCTCCAAAAAATGTAAGATGGGGGAAAACTCTTGAATTTTCTTCAGTTTTCTTTCCTGGGATGCTGAACAAATTCTAAAAGATGGATGGATAGAGTAGAATAAATTGTATTTTAACTCTTGAACTAACTGCCTTAATATTGCTCAGATCCTCCATTAAATTCTATCCTTAGAAAACTGGATTCAGGTTTATCAGACATTACTTATTAAAAAAAAAAACAAAAACCAAACCACCTTTTCCTAAAAACTAGTGATTAAAAAAACCAATTTATTTATTTCTATTAAAAAAATACAACTGATGAAGAAGTCATAACTAGTGAACACACACATACACTCACCCTGCTACTTCCAAACCACAGCCCCTACTAGAAGATAATGGAAACTGCTTTCAAATGAAACATCTAAATGGGTCTAGAGCTTGTTTTCTCCAAACTCAGCCAGGCATTACTGCTGCCACAGCCACTTTCAATCAAGCTTTTACTGCAAAGCAAAACAAAGGAAGAAGTTAAATCCATGGGAGATTTCCAATGAATACTTAAAAATCTTTTCATGGGACAAAGTGAGGGAACTCTGTACCAGCAATGACCTCAGAAATCTGGTGCGTTCACTACTTCACCGACTGTTCCCTCTCTCTACTAGATTTTAATTAGCTAATTCAAGGCCTTGTATGGAGGAGGAAAGCAGTGCTTAAGCAGCAGAAAGTTCAGCTAAATTTGCTGTGTGCTTGGAATTTAATACACAAATACCAAGATCCTTCTGGGGACTGTTTTTTTTACACAGTTAAAGGTAGGCAAAGGCCAACGTGGAGCTTCTCACAGGAGCGCACACACAGACAGCCATGGGTTGGTTGAAAGATACAGCAGAAGTGCCTTGTTGAGCAGAGGAAAGAGATACTTTAACTCAGCTGTCAGTAAGTTTTGCCCATTTACATGTGTGCAGAACACTTTGAATAAATTATGTTTCTAGGATTTAACTCCACGACACCAACCTAACAAAAGTGGACTTACAGCTCTGGGCGAGGGGAGGGGGCCAAGGGGGAAACATATTTTGCACAAGATAAAATCCCTTTCAGAACCATAAGGGCAAAACAGGTCGGTCTAATTCTTTGAAGAACCTGGCTTTTACATCACTTTCAATCTATTTTCATACACATTTTCTGCTTTAAAAATCTGGGTTTGCATCCACCAGAGTCAATTTCACACATGATCTCTATGGGGTTGAGGATGGAACGGTTTGGCTTTTTTAATTGCAGATCCAAGAAAAGTCAAAATGAGGGAGTAATCGTGGGGTGCCACTGATGTCAGGTGGAGATGTGCCCCTTGGGGGTCAGATTATACTCAGAGAGTGAAATCTGCTATTTTAGCAGGACCAGCAGCCAACAGAAGCACTTAGGAGACACTGACTGGGCTTTATATCTTAAATATATATCCCCAGGTGACTACTCTGTCTGCAGAAAATTTACCTGCAGGGAGAGAACCAGAGAAGGATGCAGTCTGTCACATCTCCCGGGGATAGAAAAAAGCAGCTTTCTCATGGACCACTCCTACATCACTTCAGTATCTTGCCAAGAAAGAGACCCTAAAGAGGCAGAACCCACTGGTTGGTGGGATTTCTTAAGGAAAAAAATGGGAAATTAGTTTTCCTGATTATTGAAAAGAGACTACTGGATGGTGGAAACTCATCTGTCCTTCACTTCCCTGCAGGGAAATAATCATGTGGAGAGATGCTCAAATGGGTTTAAACAAACACGTTTGTGCCTCTATAAGAGACTAAGTAGCTGAAGCTCCCAGCTCTGTGCCAGGCAGAACAAACCAGTCATTCTAATGGTACACGCTGATCTTTGCATCCTTCAAACTGTAACACCATGAAATAATGTCTGGCTGTCTTCCAGGGTTGCACTGGTCAGTGACTTTAATAAAAATAAGTGAAGATAAATAGATCCAATAGGCTGAAAGCTCAAGCAGGTTCCCCACAAAAATGGCAGCTGAAAATATCCCCAGCTGACAGGCTCTACAGTGTTTCGGTGACAGCAGTTTGGGATGGGCAGCCAAAAAGAGCTAAAGACTCCCTGATCCCTTCCTCCGCAAAGGCAGCAAACACGAATTCTTTGACCTCCCTGATATGAAAATCAAATACACTGAAAGCAAGAGAAAAGGAAACCACCAACATCACAGCTTCATGTTTAATATCAACGGGAACATGCAGAACCTTTCTTCACGGCTTCAAACAAATGAGTGACTCATTCCCTTTGCAGCGGTAACCCTCACAGCCACTGCCAGCAAAAGAAATAATGTGGGGTGGGGGAAATCCATCTCAATTAGGTGAGTTCTCTGCCCCCAGCACCCACCAGCAAGTGGTGCTTGATAAATGATATGGAAAAACTTTTGAAAAATATCTCATCCTCCTCAAAAACAGCCTCTCTGCAATTACAACCCTAAGCCAGTCAAAACCACTGCCAAAAGCGTGCCAATTTCAATGCTCTTAATCTTATCTGTGGAAGAGGATCCAGGGCATCAGCTATCACTGATGTTTCCAGGAAGAGGAGCCCTAATCAAGCATTTCTCCCCATGAATAACAGACAAGGAATGTCTCTGCTTGGCCAGTAGTAGCCTGTGAAAAATTAACCAAACATTGTAAAATCCGCTTTGGAAGCAGGGGAGAGCTAGCAGAGGGTGCGATTGCTGTCTTATCTCCACCAGAACAAATGTTGCCACGGATGGCCTGTCGCTCCAAGCTACCCTAACCAGATCTGCAAGGTCAAATGCAGACCTAGAGAACTCATTTACCATGCTGGATGGCAATCACCCAAAATGGAGTTCTCTGCATAACAGATGGGGTTTTTTTAGTGTTAAGAGAGTGGTAATCATCACTACATTTCTTCAGGCTTCAGCTGCTGCAGAACTGCAGCAATGTGAAAGTTGCAGTCCAAAAACACCCAAGTGTTTTTTTTCAGAACTGTGAGTGTGCAGCAGAAAAAGTCAAAGAACCACTTCAGGTATGAATCTGAGACTAACCAGCCCCGGCTTAGGGACTTGACCCATCGCTCCAGAAGGCACCAAGTAGGGCATGTTGACTTTTTACTAGAGGACACCCCTGAAAAAGAGAAGCAAATATTTACAAGCTCTTTTTCATGCCAGCTTGTCCTGGTCATTCCCAACCAAACCCTCATTGTTAGCATGCAGTACTGCATTTGCCAGGAATAATTGCTGATGTTAGGATGGCTGTTCCTAAGCAAGTAAAAGCACTTTCAAGTGTGTGTGTGCGTGCATGCAGATTTGCCATGGCACTTCTTAGAGATCTGACAACACGCAGCAAAGGGTCAACAGTTCTCTCTGGAAGGCTGTGTTGATATCTGCTGCAAGATAACGCACCCTGCAGTCAAAGGGACTTACTTATTTTCTAGGCTCGTTATCAGTTGTTATTGTAAGTAAAGCAGTACTATGTCAAATGCCCCTTCGTTTTGACCTTACCATGGGCAGGACCCACTAAGATCTCTTGGAATGTGAAATAATCATTAATACAGTCTCCGTGGCAGTTCTAATAAATCATACAGCTCAACATCTCTTAACAAAGCTATAAAACTGTACCAAAGACACACCAGTAAACTGCACATACAAGAACTCCACTCACAGCCTCTTCCCTCACATTCCAAATATGCAGAAAAGCAGCAGTGACATTGGTTCCCATCCCCTAATCCCCAAATCCCCAATTACACCAAGGGAGCTGAAGATAACACAGATTTAAGACCTGGAAGGAAGCTTCTTCCAGAGGTAGCAGAAAGGTGTTAAATCAACCATCCTGGGTAATGGATTCATTTACCATGACACTTCTCTGTGTGCAGACAGACAGGCAGCATAATGTCTATAGACCTTTGGCCTCCCATGCAAGCGCAGAAGAGAGGGATTTGGTGGTACCTGAGCCTTCTGCAACGAACTGAATTTCATGCCATAAGAAAAATTTTTGCCTGTGTAAGGAAATGGGCTGGCTCATATATTAATCCTTCTGACAGTCACAGAAGCCTGAGGGTGAATTCACTTTTAACTGGCTTTAAATTAGCCCTTCCTTTTTCTACTTCAAAGAAGCCATTCCTGATTTACACCAAGACATATCCCACCAGGACTCTTCCACCTCCAACTTCAGACACGCACAGTGTAGGCACCTGAGGGGTCCCTCATCTCACTTTACAGGAAGAAAAGGTTCTTTTAGGCCATGATGCATCTTAATCCCATGCAAGTAAATCGACTGGGCCAAATAAATCCTGCTCTGCAGCACAGCAGGGGCCAGACGAGTTTCTCTCCTTCACACTGTCAGAGAGACCATCAGGGCTCTGCAGAGAGCAACTTTTTATTGGTGGCTTTTTCCAAGCACTGAAATGATTTGATGCTCCTTTTCACAGGAGTGGGGCTCCAAGTCATCATGTCCACATTTTCCAGTTCACATGAAGCAGGAGCTGCTATATCAACCCTATATCAAGCCATGGTGAAGGCCACCAAGTCCTCTGCGTGCGTCACCAGCCTTGTCAACAAGGGCAAGATTTGCAGCACTAACTCATGAGAGGAAAGTTTTGCTTCCAGCTCCTGATCCACCACCCACAACTCCTCCTTCTGGGTCCAGCTACAAGCCCTCTGCTAGAAGGCTTAAAAAAAAAAAAAAAAAAAAAAGTCACGTTTTCAGGGTCACCGCGAAATGATGTTTTCGACAAACAGAACTGCCTGAACCTGATTTACTGATTTTCTGTACATCCCACCCGTATTTCACAAAGAAAACACCACACAAGGTTGCAGGCCAGACTTTGGAGCTCCTCCTGTTTGGGATGCTGATTCCCTACGCTGCAATGAGAAAGCCCCAAAGGCCTATTACTCCTTCCCACTCTGAGGTATAAATTGATCCTGGGAGGGAAGATAACCACCTCTTCCCTCAAATGCGTGTAATATTACACACTTAGGAGAAATTAGCCTGTCAGTGAAAGCTCCCAAACACAGTTACTCTGCTGATAGCAGCCAAAATGTACCACGGGCCTGCCCTCAAGTGTTTGTTGAGACCATGTGAGCCGCAATGTGTCCTCAGGTACCAGCAGGGAGGAGCTGGGGGCTCCAGGTAAGGGTGGTCTAACCTTGGCTGAGGGTATTAGGTAGCTCAGGTAAGAGTTAGAGCCATTCCAAGCTCAAAACCTCAGTGGGGACTTGCCTGTGATTTACCCGGAGGCTTTAATTACTGTCACTGCATGCAGATAGATGAGCAGTAACCGTATATAACATCACTATTAACTGTCCCAGGAACTTAAATACAGGCAGGACTTAGCTCTTGGATTGACCTAAATTTAGGTGTCTAACTCCCCTTACCCTGAAGAGAGCTGGTCAACACTAGCTCAATGCCCTACTTAAGAACATCATCAACTTTGAGGGCAGCTCAGACACTGACACGTAGATGACTTAATTCACAAGCTGAACACCTCCTCACAGCACCTCAGCTTCATGCCATAGGACAGCATTCCCATGACTGGTGGGGTGAGCCCTGTGGAGAGGACGGTGTCCCCTGGAGCACCTTCTCCATGTGTATACAACTTCTCACTCTCCTCGGTGGTGCAGAGGTTTCCTGCCCAACCAGAGACTGAAGCACAGCTGGCTCAGAAATAATTTTCAGACCTGCAGATGCAGGGGGATCAGTTCTACCTGAGCAGGAACACCTGGAGGGAGCCAAGTGCATGTCAAGCGTGCACCCTCAGGGTTCATCAAGGCTGTCCTAGTGCTCCCTACAGGCTGCTGCCCACTCCAGAGGGGAGCCCCGTGTGCAGGCTGTACTTTTCACAAATGCTTTTTCATTCTCACTAAATCCCCAGTCCAAACCTTTCCTTTCTGCTGAAAGTCTCTGCAAACACTAGCAAAACCTTTCCCGTTAATCTTTCTTCATCTCACTAAAACAACACAGACTGTCTGTCTCCAGGGAAGGCTGTCACAGGATATGGGGGAGGAATCTATCATTTGTAATGCACGGAAATATAACTTACATATATCAAAGGCATTTGCTGTAAAAAAAACAAATACGCAGCAAAGATTGGGATGCCAAACCCCCATTGCCTCCAAGCTACTGTGCTTAGCAATCGTGTGAGCAACAACCTTAGCAAACCCAATTAACTTGATTTGTAGATTGCACAGATTAGCAGTTGTGTTCCAATAGCAAATCCCACAAGGAGACCCTCTCACTTATGTTTCTGCACAGCTCCTCATTTGTTACCATAATATGTAAGGGCCCCTATCTAAATCCCTCCAATTTATGTGCTGCCAGGTATGCATCCCTGGATTCTAACAGCACCTTCTGACCAAGAACTGGGGAAAAATCTGCAAATTCTAATTCTGAAAACTTTCCAATGTCTACGTCAGACAAAAACTTATATACTGAAGTTTCCAAGAGCTGGTGGTTCTGTAAACTGAGGCATCAAGTGGCTCAATTTAGGTGTTGATACAGAACATTTGGAACAGAAATGAACTGTCTTTAAGACATTATTTCCGATGGGCTTATGTTTTAGCCACCAGCCATGCCAGTGCTCCTGCACCCTCCAGCACCTCTGGCTTGATCCAGATTTAACTCTCAGTGTGATCAGATCTAAACATAAGACCCTTTGGATGGTAACTAACCAAACAGGGAACAGCTAAGCAAAAAACCACAACACCTTACTCTGAAAATTGAACTATGTCGTATGATCTACTCCTAGAGTGGAAATTCTTCTTTCAGCTTTATGATCAGTTACCTCTCAAGCAAAAATGCCTGATGTAGAAGTACAGTCAAAGTTGCATGACACTCTAGTACTGTTTGTTTTAAAGCCAGAGATGCCCCTCTAAAATGAAGAGATTTGTGAAAATAGAAAAAAATAGTGACAACAGAGGAGTAAGGAAAGCTTTTTTCCTTTTTTTGGTACTGATCAAATAAAGAAACATGTTATGCTGCTTAAAATAAAATAAATTTAAAAAAAAAAAAAAGCAAGATGTCCGATGAATAGTTCTAGGGATACTGACTAGATTTCTATATTTTTAAAACATGAGCACTTCATAAATACACTGAAATATTCTGTCATCACCAGACAGAACATGCCAGTTCCCTATAAGTATAGACATCTGGCGGTAGTTTCTTCTACTGTTATGGATTTCTGGTGTGAAGAACGCTACTTTGTGAGCAAATGCATGTTGGAAATGAATTTCATATGCAACAGGTCACATTAAAGAGCAAGAAAGATTTGCTGGGCAGAAGCACGTAACAAAAACACTTGTGTTCCCATACTGCTCCTGACCCTCCATATGAGGTTGCCTGCACAATACTATAGGCATAAAATACGTTCCTCTGAGCAGTGGTGTGAAGCTTCATTAAAGCATTCCCACAAATTGCACTAAAACTTGAAAGTGGGACTCGGTGTTTGGTGGTGTAATTCCAGTCATGGTGAAATGTCACTGAGAAGACAATGACCATTAAATATCAGTGAACAACAGCATGCTTTGTACAAACCACCTGAGGGGTGAGGCAACAGCCAAGTATATAAAACCCAGTGCTACAGACCTGTGCCATGACTTTTTTTTTTTTTTGATGGGTTTTACAGTCAGATCTCTGTCCTAATCTGCCCCACGGTGCAACCATCCACAGAGTTGCATCAGACAGAGCAAGCTGGGGACACACAGGGTCACTGTAAAGATGTGAGCATGGGGGGACACCTTACATCACTATGGACTTGCTTTTGCTGAAAAGGGATACTAATATTGCTCTCCAAGGGTGAAAGAAGGCATCTTTGTGTAAGGGCACAACCTACGTTTTCTATCCACATCTGCCTTGCTCACCACGCTCCGTGTAACAAAGTCATTAGCATCAGCAGGTAAATCAATTTTTGTCCAGAAAAGTTTCCTTTCTGGTTAACATAAGCCAAGCGTAAACACTCCCTCCCAGGTTAACAAAAGCCAGCAGCCCAAACAGGGATAACACTTCCAGAAACGGGGAGCCACAGCCAGGGAGAAGTTGAAAAGACAATTAATCACAAGCTTTCCTACACACATTTTTGCCAGTGATCGGGCATTTAGCAACTCTGTGTCGCTCCTCACCCTCTCTAAAACCTGGTTAGGGGAACATATTCCAGCTGGAGCCACCAAAAGAGCAGGGCCTGGAGCAGCCCTCAGCTGCACACCCTCCCTGCTCCCTTCAGTAAACACCACTAATTGACCAGCTCCATTAGCACTCTTTTTTTTTTCCCTCTCCCAAATCACCCTAAAAGCATTTTGGAACCAAAGACAAAGAGAAAGAGGGAGGGGGATACTCACTAAACCCAGAGTCTCCAGACAGCTCTCTGTCTGTGTCGAATACTTGCTACAAAATCCAAATAAAGACAAACCCAAGAAGCCTCCGCATCCTATGTTATCTTTGCAGGCTGGCTGCTGCCTTATCAGCTCTGACAGAAACTGGCATCTAAGAAAAATTCAGTAGCCTTTGGATGGAAGCTGGTTCCTAAGAACACATGCAGCCAAATTGCTGGAAATCAGTACAAGAGGAGATGGTGAGCGGGTAAGCAACAGCCTGAAAACCTCCGCCATCATCTTGCTGTTCTCTGTCAGGAAATATGCTGCCATGTAGTATTTTGAATTATTTGTTCATCATTCAGTCTTTGCACTCCACACCTATTGCACAGGCCAAAAGCTACAAGGATAGACAATTACTTGAAATGCTGCTTGCTCTCATTAGGGACCAATGGAGTTCAGGCAAAGGCACCAGTTCTTGGAACCAGGTTTCAGTGTGCATCAGAAATGGAAGATGACAGAAGATCTTGTCTGACACTGGTGTTAAGTACCACTGTCCTCATGGGGAAAGATAAAGATGTTTCTTTCCCCACTCTCATTTATAACAAAGATGCTCTTTCTGGATAAGCTCTCAGTGGAAGAATTTGAATGTTAAGGAGCATTTTTTTTTTCATGAGAAGAAAAAGTTCTGTTTGCTCTCACACATAGCTTGCCACTCATGGATTTTGGCAGCCACCTCGCACAGGAGCTGGACTTGCCCTTTGCAAGGGCATGAGGGTCCCGCTCTTGAAAAAGTTATAAAATAGTTATAAAACACCTTTGCTTGACATTAATTGATGGGCAAAACAAGCTAGAGAGAGAAGAGTTGTCTCAAGGCCAAGGACTGCTTTTCAACGTCTCATTTGTAACTTGACAGAGGGAACAGCTGGGGGGAGGCTGTCTGCCTCTTGTCAACCCCAGAAGGAAGGACGGACAGACAGACTGACGCTCCCTGGGGAGCTGCCCTGGCATTATAAATGCCTCTGGTAGAGGGTGAGTGGCTTTCTACCTCTGACCTGACCCCTTCTCCCCAGAAAGTCCTCACAAATCTTCCTCAACAGCTAACAAAAATTGAAGTGACACAGCTGGGCCCCAAAAATGTCCTTTTTCTTTTTGTTTTTTTTTAAATTGCTTTCCCTTTTTTTTTTTTTCATTTTCATTTTGTCTAAGATAACATAACAGGCGAGTCAGAGGGATGAAGCAAAGGGAACTGCCAGTGGGGAGGGTATCTGTACAACCAGGCTCACGCCCTCACACAACAGCACCCTTAGGGGACCTGCACACACACACACACACACACACACACACACACACACTCCCCCAGCACCCCCAAATCATAAAGGAGGCTTCAAATTAACAGCACTCATTTAGAGGAATCATGGAAAACTTGCTTTGGTTCTTCTTTATTTCCTTTCTGATGTCTGAGCCAGCCAACAAGGTTGATGCATGCGACTCACATTTTCTACATATCATAGAATGCCTTGGGCTGGAAGGGACCCCTAAAGGTCATCTAGTCCACCCTTCAAAATGATCAAGGCTGAAATCTTGCAGCTTAGTTTCTTTTTTTCTTTTTTCCTGTAGTTGCAAAACTGCATTGAAATCCTTGGTTTCATACTTCCCTTCATGCATCTCCAGTGTCATGCTGCATGGGTTGCAGTGGCTTCAAACCAAGCTGAACTCAAATAGATGTGTCATACACTATATTCCTTGTTTTATTTGACTTTAATTACTCCTTAATAGTACTGCTGTTTGAAAAAAAAAAATTAAAGGAAAAAAAAAAAAATCTTTCTCAATTGAGGGTGTTGGTTCTGCCTAGGGCTGCTTGGCCCTTTTCCACTGAAATGCCCTTTCAACAACCACCACAAGCCGTTCCAAGCAAAACAAAATCTTTTGGAAGAAACTCTTTTTCTGTGCCAATGTAAAAATTTGCCTTTCTCAACACTCTTCCCCGCCTCGAGATTTCAGGTAGGCTTTTCTTTCCACTTTTCCAAGAGTGAACAGAAAACCATGGTGGGTTCCAGCAGGAGAAGGCAGACCTTGCTGTTAGCGTGCATGAAAACACCTTGAGAATAATAATAATTCTTACTATAATGCTTGAATAATTTATTATTTCTTTTTTTCCCATATGGGTACTTCTGACAGTTGGTTCCATAAAAAATAAGCATGGTGTAATACCTAGTCCTGTGTCAAGCCAACACTGAAGTTTGTACCCAGGAGAGAGGATGACTGGGTTTGTGATTCACAGATACAAACCACGCTGGGTGTGCAGCACAAGCCCTTCAGCCCATGCATAAGCAATACCTTTGCACCTGTTTTGCCTTGGGCACTTGCCCAAGGTTTGGGCACAAGATTATCAGTCGTGTGGGTCTGTGTCATAGCAGCAGGGAGAAATCCTTATCAGGGCAACTCTGCTTTGCAGAGTGCGGTGAGCAAATACAGGATCTCACCTTCCTCAGCTTTACGCAGGTAAAATAAAATTCAGCTGATCAGTGTGTCTGTTTTTGTAGGGAGCCCCTGTCAGAGTAAAACAAAGTATCTATAAATGGAGCTGTTAGTAACTTGCATTTAAGACTGTAGGGGTCTGTCATTCATTCCGGGTTTAACAGCCCTTAACACAACAGCAGAGCTTTAGTACAATGAGGACTTCCAGGCGCCAACCCCGATACTAAAAAAAAAAAAATAAAAATCACACCAGCTATAATAACAACTTTGCCTTATGCTGTTTCAATTGAAACTGTTGGGCATTTGCTGACCTGCTTTCCCAGAGCAATATTAAATACTTGAGACGCTGCAGTCCTCCTCCAGTTCTGCCTTAATATCTCTATCTTGTAGGAAAATACCCTCCAATACATGCCACATGCAGAAGGTCCTGCTCTGGTTTTAAGGCTGGAATACTTAAAGCACAACACTCAATTACTTAGATGCATTTTTCATCTTCCTCAGAGAAGTTATCGCATTTGCTGCTTGGCATTTTTTTGTATTTAGTATAGTGTCTGCATTACTCTTGTAGAGGTAAAAGTGAAAGTGCCTGTAAGTACACAAACAGAAAGATCCAAATCAAGAGACTATTAAAATTCATTCAGGCTTGTTCCTCTCTGCTGTTATTTCAATTAGTGTCTGATAACTTAAGCTGCTCCCTTTTAATTCTACATTGCAGATCTTTTTTTCTTTCAAACACTTGTCTCAGTGGAAGTTTGACACTGTTTTTCCTTCTGGAGAAAGAAACCCCCAAGATGTATTTTCAACCTCCCAGCTCAGTGTTTCCCAGATATTTTGAATCAGGGACCACTGCCAAGATTCACATTTTTCCACAGATCACCGCACACCCTCATGCACGCAGCAGAAAACTATTGCAGCAACACAGACACGGGGATGGACTCTGGAGAGGTTCTTACTGCCCTGGTCTTGTTGCCCTTATTGCAATCCATGAACCAACATGGGAACTGGTGCTTGCTCCTGTAGCATCATCTAGGCCTGAAAAGTCAGGCAGATTTTAAAGGATATTTAAAAAAAAAAAAAAAAGGAGAAAAACAAACAAACCACACTGCTTTGGAAGAGTTACAAGTATTTAGTACCAAGCTCTGATTTACCTGAATGTATCAGAGTTTAGTCTTCCAACACAGCAGCCTCAGCAGCCTTCCCGCAGATACTGGAACATGCACCAGAATCTTCCCCTCTCTACAAAAACACTGGATCAATGAGCAAAAGCCACGGTTTCTCTGGGGTGCAGGGTCATGCTTCATGACATTAGAAATGTGTCAATCATCCCTGACAGAATTCACCCACCACATCTTACAGGCCAACATAAACACACCCTTCCAGAAAACCCCTAAAAGTGTTGTTGATGCAGCCCTGCAGCTTTACCTGTTTAGCCTACTGGCTCCTTTCCCCTGGAAAAATATTTTCACCCGCGAGGAGTATTTTGCACAAGTTGTTTTCTCTGCCTTGTTTTTGCAACCCCCTGAAGCAGCGTCAGTAGCCAGAAGTCCACACAGAGATGAAGCCAAGGTTGGGGTAACCTGTCTCCCTCTCAGGCCTAGGTGACAAACCACATTTACCTTGATACTGGGGTAGATACACACTGTGCCTGGACCAGAGGAAACAACCACCAGTAGCACTGGTTGCAGCCTGTCTTTCCTGTCTGCTGTGTTCCTGCCAGAGCAGCGCCTTCCTTGCAGCAGGCAATGCTGTAGGAGGGCCAGCAAATGCTGGTGGTAGCACTAACTTCCATTTCCCAGCTCCCCAAAATGATCCTTCTTCCTCAGAAGCCAAAAGCTGAAGAGAGAGGAAGGAAGATTCCCATTCCTCTATAAAGCACTCCAAATTTCACAGTAACACTGAGAAGAAAACAACCAACCAATCAACAACAACAACACAAACAATACAAACAAAAACCCACCAAAACAAAACCAACCAACCAAAATTGTCGTGATACAGAGTGTGAAAGCTAGAATCCCCCAATGCAGAAGGGTTAGCAATGCACTACCCTCTGACTGAGCTGAACCAAGAGCAAAAGTCAACAAGGACTAATTAGTGCCTGTTCAGAATGGCCTAAACCTCTACTGGATGAGAAGTTTCTACCAGGGTAAGACAGACTTTTTCTAACAGGATCCACCAAGGGAGGACCTGGGATCCAAACCTGATTCTTCCATTCTTCACATTCATTTCCCCCAGACAGTACTACATTTTGTAGCATGGACCTTGCTCCATTTTACATTCCTAAAGGGTCATTTTATAAATGTTCACATAAATACCCAGTCCTCCAAATTACTGAGCCTTGCTGCCGTAAGTGGGGATGGAAAGGACTTGCTGCCTGTGGTCACACTGTGATATCCCATGAGCTCAGGCCATGCTCCTCTAACAATTTAACCCATCACATTTTTTCCAGGTTGGCTTCCTGCCCAGGTTCCTCCCCCAAAACACCAACAGCAAGGTCAGAAGAGCTCTCACACTGTCACAAGGGAGTTAAAAGGCTGAGAGCAGAGCAGGCCAAGGACAGGACAAGTTCAGTCATCTTCGGCTGCCATGAGATCACACCTGAGAAGCATTTACTGCCAGGATCCAAGTGGCTACAGTCAAGCAGCAGAAGGGGGGTCCTATTTGTGCCACCAGTGACCCAACTTCGCAGGACAGAAATCACATGCCTGACCTTTCCTAACATCATGTGAAGCAAATGCTCCATATGACATGGCTCCAGCATTATCTACCAGGCACAGGTGCATGACTGCAATTAGAAATGACGGGCATTTCATACATAACAGCACCTTTCAACCCAGCTCAGCCCATCCAAAAACACTTGGAGGTTCAGTTACCATCTTCTTCCCGCCCAACCTCCCCAGCACCTTGCCAGCTTAGGAAGCAACAAATAATTTCCCTGAAATCTCACAGCTATTAATTGGAAATTAAACTGGAAGTCACAACACCTCTCTGCATGCTGGTGGATCTTAAACTTGGCACTTAGTTTGTCCCGAGACCATTTCTCACCCCCACCCCTAAATCAACTTCCGCCGAGAACAATGCCGCTCGTTTGTGTCCACAACAGATTTATTCCCCCTTCCAGCAGCTCGCGCCGCCTGTACCGTCAAGGGGCAGTAGCTGCTTGAAGCGAAAGGCTCCTTCTGGTCTCTGGGAATAAAAGGCTGCCCTCCATAATCAGGGTATTGTTCTCCCTAAATGGACCCAGACTCTGCAAACACGCTCCTCTGCACAGCACTGGGAGGGCAACGGCGGGTGTGTGTACACGGACATGCAGGGAATGTGTCTTGTTCGAAAAACCAGTAAATTATGTTAATTCATTTCCTCTGCCTAAACAGTGGTAAGTAATAAACTTCAGGAAAGGAGGAGGAAAAAGTAAACAAGAGTCAATTACAAAAAGGTGAGGGAGAGAGGTAACCAAATAACTCCACCAAATGCCTCCTTTGGGAAAGGACATTCACGTTACAGCTCGGATGGGCTCCACACAGCCCGCCCTCCCTCCCTCCCGCTCGAGGTAGAAATGTGACCGTAGCAATTTCTTTCTTTTTTCTTTTATTTTTTTTTTTTAAATAAGGTTTCAGCCTGTTTTCACGAGTTAAGTCCTGGGAGCTGGAAAATGAGCCCCCACCGATGCCCTGATCCACAGCAAGTACATCCCTGGGGGCTTTGCTCTGCATGTGATGTGAGCATTCCGGTGACTGAAGCCAATACGAATAGTCAGAGCCTATTTGTAATTTTCTAACAGGAAAATAATTTCACTAAGCAAACTACCATGCTTTGACTCAAAACCCTGATTAGCACAGTTTGAAAACAGGGCAGCATACTGTTCTGGGAATTAACTTGCTTGACCTCTAGTCTATAATGGCACTCAAATAATCTGTGAGTCAGACGAAGTTGAAAAACTCTTGGAAGACCACACTGAAAGAATTTACTGGATTTATTGGATTTTCTCGGATAAAAGAAAAATAAGCCTCAAACTCCACTTAGCTAGTCTGTGGTCTTCAGAAAGACAAGCTTTTTCTCCTGACACTATCTAGAAGAAGAATACTGTATATGCAGAGCAGCACTTCTTGGGTCTCCTTTTTGTATTTATTTTTTTCCTCACAGGAACCTCTCAATAAACAGTAATAATTATTATAAATATACAGGATTATTGCTGTCACTACTTGTTGAGCAGCACCTTTGCTGCTTGCTTCCTTGGGATCAGTGGTAAAATATGGGGAAAGGGACATCCATTCTACAATCCTCAACCCAGTGGGAGTACTCAGGGGGAGAAGAGCCCCAGACCGAACTTCAAATTAAATATCCTGAGGTTACTTTACCAATTGCAAGGAAGGATTAATCTGGTGTTTCCAACAATCTTCCAATGCCAGGATTAATCCTGCATACATCACTACCACAAAATACTGATTGAAATCCTCCAAAATCTCTGGCCTACCCCTGTTTAAGCAAACAGCGAACCAGGAAAGGCATTCCACCTTAGTGATACAAGCAGGTCTAGGTAAAACAGTGACCCATCCCTACCTTATGGTTTCTCCAGCCCCTGAGCAAAACACTCCGACTAGCCTCTACCACTTCTTTGTCTCTTTGTACCCCAGAAACAATAGATGTGTGCTCAGACCAGTGGCAAACATTTTCAGATAACAAATCCAGCAATTAGAAATCCACTGTCCAAAGCCAGTTCCCCTGCATATGCTAATATGTCCCTAATAGGTTTACAATTCCTTGCCAATCAAACCTGTCAAGGATAAGTAAACACCTGTCCTGGCCATGATGAAGTTGAAAGCTCCACTCTCAATAACCCTTAACAAAATTAACCCCAGCAATACTGCATTTCTGACTGCTTGTGAATACCAGGAGAAGGAAAGATACTCATCAGCCCTGATCTGTTAATCTAGTTTTATATTAACTATTGCAGATAATGACGAACCCTTCCACAGCTTGGTGCCACACCATACAGAACTGAAACACAACCTGGTCTTTATGAGGCCCAAATTTCTGCTCTCTGGTAAGATTATAAATTTAAATCCTACTCACAGCTACTCAGCCACAACTCACTGAACCTAAAGGGACTACTACCTTTGTAATGCAGAGCAATATCCAACCCTTAATATTAAAATATCAAACAACTTATCAGAGCACAGAGCCTGAGCTCTAAATGCTGGAGGAGCTGGCAACTCTTCTCCCAGTTTCCTACTTTAAACTGCACAAAAATACATTAAAAACTTGCTAAAATTACTTGTCTGGCTAAGGAAATGTTGTGATTGCCACCAAAATGTTGTGTGAATCTGCAGAAGAACACGAAATATTTTGATGCACCCAGAATGTGACTGAGATGGTTCATAGCATCGTCTCTCAGAAGGGTATCCACACTCTGAAGAAGTTTTAGCCACCAGTTTTACATCAAATGGTCAGTGCCAAACAAGTGTCTTTCCTTCCACAGAGAGCCTGCAGCATCCCTGGGGAGGTATTCCACAATGTCCGGAGGTTTACCCTGTTACTCATTAACCCTTCCATCCTTGACATGCAGTTCATACACCTGTAACTTGTCTGACACTTGTCATTGCTTAACCAGTGTTAACAGATCTGTTTAGGCAAAAACAACTGCTGAGGAAAACAGCTTCCTCAATTACTCCAAGTCACACAAATCTATTAGTCAAAGATGAAAAAGGAGGAAAAGACACCCACGCTCCAGCATCTGCAGCAGCCTAACTCCAGTAGTTTGTGTTGTTCAGCTTTGGGAGGCTAGTGGGGCTGAGTAACTGTCTCTTCTCCCTCTTTTGGGGTTGATTTGGCCTCACCCCTGTCTAGAAAAAAGATTTAAACACACAGCTGAACCTCGAGAGCAGCAGTACACTAATCCAGCCTAAATTTTCTCTGGGAGGTTGGCTAATGCTTACGCTTCCCTCCACATCCTCCTTCAGCTTTTTCCCCCTCTTCTGAGTGTCTTGTCCTAGGCAGAACTAGCAAGCCCACAATTGCCATGAAGAGTCTGCAGAATGGCAGTTCCAAAGCCTTACAGTCATGAGTTGACTAGGCAAACCCAGCAAGGAGAATATGATTTTTTAAAAAATGCCTACTGCACAAATTAAGTCCATATTTCTGCATATGTCTGCTCTTCCTCTGTTTTTATCTAACGTGCCCAAATACTAACAGCTCCTAAAATATCCACCAAAGTCAACGCCACCCAAGTGGCATCTAGGGTATGACACCTCTTGCATTACTCACTTCTCAATCACTTGACAGAATAGCCAAGATTGTGTAAATCTGTCATGACACAAGTTTACCAGACATAAGGAGAAATGATTTTGGATCCCATCAAGATAGAAGCCGCTCATAGAGAGGCTGAGAATAGAGGTGCAGCACTCCTGAGAAACATTAACCTGCTCTGAGAAGCCTCTGTTCTCAATTCACATTTTTCTTCCCTTACTGAAGTTCAAAATTAAGTTTGAACGCTTAATGGGAGAAGTAGCCTGGAGTTATTGGCTGCATTTCTTCTGAAAATTGGAGTGGTTGGGATAAAATAAAAATGTCAGGTTATTCACAGCACTGCTGGATACTGTGTTTCTACTGAGATACAATGTGGAGACTGTGTAATCAGGGCAACCAACCAAACTCCACGCTGCCCATGTTTATTTGACTCAGAAGGGGGGAGAAAAAAAATACCAGAGACGTGAATGGATTCAGCAGCAAATGGCAATATATACAAACTTGTTAAATAACACTCAGGACAGTCTTCAGTCCTTTCACACCCAGCAACACCACCCACAGAACAGCACCCTTTAATTGGGGATAAACCCCTCTGTGGTGGCCTGAAGTTAAAGCAACAAATTTCCAAGCTTCTTTCAGCCCTGGTAGCACATACTCCAGCCGGCAGTCAGAGCTCACAGCAGGCAGAAGCAACATGCTTCTAGAATAAAAAAACCTGAGTCCAAGCTGTCCGGTCAAGCAGGCAAAGGGCAGGATCCAAAATACCACACTTAACCCACATCTCTTCTGCTGTCATGCATGAGGGATCCATATAGAGGTCAATATCACAGATAATTTGTGTAAATCATCCTTCCGAGACACATCCAAAGCCCATGGGAGTGAGTAGGAGTCACGGCAGCGACATTCACAGGTTCTGAATCAGGTCCTAACCTGTTAAAGCTGGCATGGGCTGCATCTGTATATCTCATATGACATCAGGGTAGCAGGATCAGATTATTCAAGCTTACTTTTGGAAATATTTTTCTTCCACCTTAGTACCACAGCTGCTATTAATGAGCTCCAGACTTAATAGGCTTGGGACAGTGGTCTTTGCTACTTTTACATTCACACTGGCTCTACTCTTAAAAAAAAAAGTCCCTTATACGACCAAAAATGTTCCACCTTGGTGTAAAAGATTAGGACAGGTCAACACAGCTAAACACTTACGGAGGCATTATTATTAGAGAAAGCTCTAAGTCACGGCTGATTACAGAGGACAAGAAAATTAATAGAAATCCACACTAAAAGTCCAAAACAAGATCAAATGCATTTCAGCTTGAGCAACCCACCAGAAAACACAGGAAGAGGTCAGATGAAAGACAAATTCCCCGTAACAAGACAAAATGAAGAGGTTAATGAAAGAAAGAGGAAAAAGGAGCATTCCCACCAACTTCTGTAATGCCAGGATACACTTGCACAGCCCCTTTGAGCAGCATGATTTTACAAGTCACTGCAGACACAAGTTTCACATCTTAGGAAAATCAGAAAGCTGCACTGGTTCTACTACCTCTGAATCAATAAAGCTACAACTAAATGTTGTTGCGTTGGTTTTTTTCAAAATTCAGACTAGGTACAAGAGGACCTCTGTGTTATTATTTCCCCCTTTCAATGGAAATTTTTATCTCTTCCAATAATTACTCCAAAAAAACGCACATCCAGGCAGTGACCATCTCTACTGTATTCATGCTATTCTGTAACATGTATTCTGCACCCAGATGTACCAGCGTCACTCACGGCAAGAAAGTCACTTGAAAAGGGATTATCAGACAGGTCATTGGAAAAGATCAGTTCTATCAGTCAATTCATGCCAGATGACAAACTTTACCTTCAGTTAAAAAATTAGTACCAATGGCTCCAAAGCTCGAAAAACGGGTTCCTACTTGCTAGCGTCATCTTTGCTTTTTTGTTTTTGAATGACTTTTTTTTTCCCCTGAAAGAATCATCTTCCTGTAATTTCTCAAGCACCACCTCATGGCACATGAAAGTTTCTTCTGTGACTAAAAAGTCAGACTTTGGAGTGTAGCCTTTGCTATGTGCAAGTTCATCACAGAAAAGATGTCTTTTAATTTGCTGCTTGCGTCTTCTAATGAAGGTCAATGAAACATATGGCTTTGGAAAACAAAGTTGTAAAAACTTTTAGGAAAATTTAAATATATTTGAGCAATTTGCTGAGTTTTGTAATATTTCTAATAAAAAAAATATATAAAATCAACCCTAATTTTCCAGTATGACGCACACAGTATTTTATGTTTAAACTCAGCCACAATTTAAAGTGGCCGACAGCCTCAGAAGAAGGGAGGAACCAGGGTTTAAAAAAATAACCAGGATTTTCTTAGCTCGTCATGTTGACTCTAGGTACAAGTCATGATGACAGATTATTCATGAGCGTGTTCCCCAAGAGCACAATCCAAAAAAAAAAACAAACAAACCTGCCCCAAACTGAACCAGAAGATGTGCAGTGACTTACATGAAATCTGGATCAAGCTGCTAGATCTGAACACGCATCTCTTTCACAAGTGAGAAATTACCTAATTGTTATTGCATGGTAACAATCATTCAACAAGAATAAAGGAGTAAAACAGAAGCCAACAACTACCTCGCTTATATTATTATCATTTATCTTTTCCCCATTTATTACTGTTGACTCTTATAGACCCCAAAGTTACAGAATGGTAAATACGGTCACCAGAATGAAGAACTCATCTCCCAAGAAATAAAAACAAACAAAAAAACCCCACAACCCCACATCCTATTCTCTTTTCTCCAATATTCAGAGAAACAAAAACGACACCTCATCTTATCTCTGCACGAAAACATTGACTTTCGAGGTGGCCCCATCAGCAAATTCCCTGTAAATCAGGCATAAACCAGGTTTGCAAGCCAAATGTTGCACAGAGAAGTGCCAGAGCAGAAAGCAATTAAGGTCCCATTCTTCCCTTCCCTACGCAATGCACTGAAATGAAATCAACATCGAAACTAATTAGTTTCCAGCAGAATATCAGTTTACTCTCCAACAGGAGGGTTGCTCCTGCTCTTACCAAAAACTTCTAAACATACCACAGGAAATCTTGTTTAAGCCACGGGACCAAGACAAGCACATCCCAACGTTACCATATACGGTCACCAACGCGAATACCGATGGCAACTTGACAGATTTGGAATAAATATTGCGTGGTGTGTCACTGAGATAACATAGGCAGGAAAATATCAGATTGTATTACCTGTATCCAACCGGAGGTGTGGACTGGTAGGAGCTACATTGCTGCAGGACATAGTCACTAAAGGTTAGTGACCCAAGATGGCAATTGTCCCCAAAGAGGAGGGCCAGGGCAGGACGTTGAGGACTTTTATGCCCAGTAAAGGGCTGCTTGGAAAGAACAGGTTTGGAGTGACATGAGGGATGAGCCACTAGACCTGCATTATTATCCCAGGTTCAGAGCTGACACTATCTGGTGCAGCTGGCAACAGGGCTGAAACTGCCACCCTACACCTTGGCTGTCAGCCGGAAGGTACAACCCCTCTAAGAAAACCACAGCGCGCGGGTTTTGCTCTCAAAAAGTGGATTTTGTGCACACAGAAGGTCTTGTTTTCACCCATCAGAGAAAGAAGGGACTTGGATATTTACCAAATTAGCTCCTGAGGAAGACTTTTTTGGTACAGGCTCCCTCCAGAAGATACTTAGCCTGGAATAAGATTGGTTGCTGAGAGAGTTATTCCAGATTAAGTTTTTTGGAAGTTTTATTCCAGTGCAATTGCAGGTGTAGGCAAGCCCTTAGCCAAAGTCTTTAAATTTTGGCCCCAAAAGCATTGATTCAAACTTAGCCAGAGCTACCTCATCCTTCATCCTTCCAGATACAGCAAATTCTATACCTGGACTTTTAAAATCGGATCTGCTCTCTGCTGTGCGTGGATACTTTGAATGCATTGCCTCTTTCTTAAAACTTTTATCTTCATTTGCTAAAATAACCCCTTTTTTCAGTCTTTTGTACATCAGCGATGTGACACATCAGGTCACAAGAAGGGATACAGTCAGACACAGCTCTGAAGCTGGAAAAACGTCCCTGTTTACTGGGGGAGAAAAGTTGCTGCATTAGCCCAGTCATCCCTTCAGGGCCCTTTGCCTTAAAAGGCATCACCTAAATAAAGATGTAAAAATAATACGACATAACATTTAGTGCAAGATTGCAGCTAAGCAATCAACTGTCAGGAAATATCAAAGCCAGAGCGCGTGGGCAACTTAACTCTGCCCCCTTGTGCAAATGCACTATGGCACAGCCCTTCCCAGAATACGGGCACACAACCAGCCCGCTCCAAATTAACATCCTAATTCCAGCATAATCTACTTCTGCCTAATCTGAGCAGAAGAGAAGGACCAGCACTTTCACAGAGAGCCTCCTCAGCCACCTTCCTCACTTGATTGCCAGCCAGCGAGTACCTATTTTAACTTCTGACACCTCAGATTAGGAGGCATTGGCACGCTTTGGGCCACACACGTCTAATCTGCAATCAGGATACAGATATTAAATGCTGTTTGGCCAAAACAAAGAGCCCTTCTTCCTCTGGAGTAAAGCCTTGCAACCTCAGGCTGAGATTCAGCCAAAGGACCGTCTATAAAACCCGAGCAACTGAAACAGGTAACGTTTATACAGCTCCAGTGGATGAACCCAGCGTGTGATACATTTGGAAAAAAAATCTGCAGGCATGCTAACAACCAGGTACATTTTTCCAAGAATACGAAATTATCCCAATGTAAACATCTAATAATCTGAGATATTTGACAACACAAAATAAGGCTGCAGCGTGCTGGAGAGCGTCTCTCCTCTGCTTACTTACAAGTTTAACCTTTCATCTACATCCTCCACTATCAAGAATACCTTCAACCTCAAGAGCTGCAAAGCAGAATTTGTTTAAATGTTAGGTGTTTGTCAATTTATTTTTTTTGTTTAGAGCAATAACACCTTTTTCTTCTTCACTTTCCCTTTCTTGATATCAGCACATGAATGAATGACATTTTTCATGGGTTTGGCCTTGGTTTTTAAACTCTATGTCATTTTAAATAACCATGGCCATCTCTCCATCCACTTGCAGGATGGATTTTTCCAGCTCTGAAAAGAGTTCGAATAACCCAATTACCGATATGATCCTATCAAAGTTATATTAAAAAGATCTTTCCATAGGAAAAACTATGAAGTCCTAAAATTACCACTGTGAATTTTCTGTCGCTTCTTCACATGACAGAAGCCTGCAGGACTTCATTTTCCAGGGGCAATAAAAGAGTATGAGCAAGACAAGTGCAAACCAAATTTAAACGGGGTCAGCCAGTAAAGCCAACAATACTCGGCTCACAGCAGAGACAAAAATCTTTTTATCTTCTCCTGCCCACTTCAGATCTTTTCCGGAACTCCACCAACTTCTCAGGTCCATTGCAATAATACACATCCGTGAGGTCATCTTAATTCATACACTGCTGACCACTGCCTACAACTTAAAACTGAGTCTCCATTGTAAACCCTGCCCTGGAATTTAGAGTCGCAGGACTTACAGCCTATATACTGTTTTCTTTTTCCTTCAGCTTCCAGCCAAATCATTTTATAGTGCTTTTGCCTCCATAAAATATTTGCTTGGCAGCCAATGCCAAGAAGGTTTAAAAAAAAAAAATAACCCCAAAAAAAAGGCAACACACTAACCAAACCTTGGGTTTTTAGAGTAATGCTCCCCCTCTCCTTTCACACCCCCACCCCCAGGGTTTATTTTTGGCAAGTTACGGCCCAAGCAAAGGACAAGTTTAAACCTTTTAATTCACAGCTCCATGGCACTGGGTGATTTAAAGGTCTTTCAACAATTCATGCAACTCTGATACTGTTGGGAATTGCAGCTGGAGCAATCTGCATCCTAAAGCCATACCCCCATTCTCCTGGAACAATGCAGCCCCTCCTTTGTGACCAAAGCTGGGGGAGCTGAAAGCATGGTTTTTCATTCAGGCTTTCCAAGGACAGCACCCACCAAGGTATGACACAGGCGAGAGCAGAGGAAAAGCCAGCGCTCCTTCCACTCTGATTCCAGAGTCTTGTTGAAAGCACCTTCCCACAAAGAAACTTCTTTTTTTTTTCCTACACGCACACAGACACCCACACCCACCCCCATCACTCCCAGGTCAATGTATTTCAATTTGTCTCTGGTAGGATAACCCGTTTATTGAAATCTGATCAACTGACCGTTGGAGCCCCAGTGTTAAAATACGCTCTCGCTGTGGGGAACTGTCATTTGTCTGTCACCGAGGAAGTTAATGGATGTGTTTGTTTAGTTTGCTAGTGGGAATATACAGGGCAGAGGATGGAGGGATTACAGAAGGGGAGAGGTATTTCTGATCCACAAAGGAATGCAGTTGCTTTTCTTTAAAATTGTCTGTGTATTTTTTACACATGCACAAATAAAAACCCCTGGAAGTCCACCTGTGCCTAAGAGACCTCAGCAAACCCGGAGCGCCCACGCTCCATCCAAAACACTGGCCCCGAAACACGCAGGTAAGGAGGCACCGCACAGGGGCACGAGCCTGCACCCCTGTGCCGAGAAGCAACGTGCCAGGGACGAGTCTGCGCTGACAGCAGCTCCCTTAGGGGGTCCCTCCGAGGGCACCCTGGGTGTTTGCGGAGCAGGAGCCCAGCGGAGCAGAGGGAAGAGTTCGAGTCAGAGCGCTTGCAGCAAGCGCGGTCTCCTTACCTCTCGCCGAGTCCGAAAATGCAATTATCCCTGCGATAAGGAGCGCGAGCTGCAATTCCATTTTGAAAACCAGTTCCCGTCGTGTCGTCCTCTCAGACCTGGAGGCAGGAAAAAGGAAAGCAAAATAATTGCTGGGGTGGGGGGGGAACCCAAACAACTCAGAACTTTGCAGAGTTTTAAAACCTATTGCAAAGACTTAAGAGCAGAAAGAGCAAATGAAAGAGCAACATACTTGTAATTCATTCCTTAGCGCTCAACAAGTAAAACTTTGCCCTCCTTGCTGCTTTAGCCTGATATAAATCAAGAACCCACTGAGGCCAGTAAGCTCCTCTAAGTTTACAGTTAATGCATAATTCTTTGGTATCCTGTACAGAACCAGTCTGGAAGGCAAACAAAATACTAGCAAGTGGCCGTAAAACAAGATTTCAGGTTAACAATTTGTGGAGGAGCTCGGGAAAGGGAGAGGAGGAATGTTAACTCTCCCATCAGCAGCCCAGAGAACTTTGTGTTGCTGCTTCAGTGCCCCTCAGACAGGCTCCGCTCTGGGTACGCGCCTTCCTCCACTCCGCAACTTCTCCGAACAGCAGTGATTTCTCCTTTCCTTCCCCCGCACCGTGCCCGCCAAGCCCCACTTGTTTCAGTGCGCTCCAGAGGTGAGTCCCAAAGCAAAACCGCACTTAATTATCCTGATTCTTGAAGATGCCTTCGCTGCGATACGCAAACCCGGGGTAGATCAGGTTTACATTAATTACCGCCTGTTCTCCTCCTAAAACTCTCACTCTCTAAACACTGTCTGAATTCCTCACCCTTGTAAACTCCCCGCTTTAAACGCTCCGTGCCCCCAGGACACACAACAACCCGTGTACAGCATCTAGCAAAGCAAATACGGACGCTTTGCCATTAGCTTCCCAATTTGCAGCGGGGAGCCGGTACGGAAGGAGGGAGAGAGGGAAGGAGGGAGGGAGCGGGGGCGCCGG
>WTSP01003218.1:0-84989 GCA_025331215.1 Actenoides lindsayi
GCCTGGTCTAGTTGAGGGTATCCCTGCTCACTGCAGGGGGGCTGGACTAGATGACCTTCGGAGGTCCCTTCCAGCCCGAGCCATTCTATGATTCCAATATTCCAGCTGTGGTCTCACCAAGGCTGAGTGAGCCCTGGTAAATTATAGACCAAATGCAGCTTTGATAATTTCAGATGGAGGCTGAATGTCTTCTTAATGCAGCAGGTGATCAAATGGTGTCTTAATTTTATAATGTGGAGCAGCTTTCATAATGTCACTGTTCTGTGGAGTTCATGTCAAAAGTGCTGTATGGTGCTTGCACTGCATTTGCAGTGGCGGGAGATCCTCTTGTTCCTTTGTCTATCACCTGGTGAATTGTCCTTTTTATGGAAGGGAGCTGAAAATCAATGTGGTGGGATGAGCTGGATGCTCAAATTATGGAAAGGTTCAAGTATTTCTCTCCTGTGATACCTGAAACTCTTCAGGGCTTTGTTAAAAGCCTACCAGTGCCTGTGTTTCACAGCATCAGTGCCTGTGTTTCACAGCATCAGTGCCTGTGTTTCACAGCATCAGTGCGCTAGTGCTGTGAATTTTAGTAGCACCCAAGGTAAATTTCCGTGTGAGATGGGCAGCCTACAGGTGCTTGTACATGGTGCCTCTTTAGGACAGAAAAAATACAGCAAAGAGCCTCTGTGTAGCTGCAGGAGGATGAATGAGGTGGCCACTGAAAAGCAGATGTTTGAGTACCCTGAGATCTTGAAGCAAGTGCGTGGTGTGTGACCTACGGTTCAGCATCTGGTTCTGTTGTGTGTGTTCTTAAATCTTCATTTGAAGTGCTTGACTCTGAAGAATGGTAGGGTTTTGCATATTGTATGCAAAAATAAGTATGGGGGTGCTCTGGTCCAGGCGCCTGTCTTTGCAGAAGTGCAAAAACCTCCATGTTAATGCTTCATTTTACAACTCGGAAGGGACTTGGAATTAAAGATGACTGTAGGTGCACACTGCTGGATGGAAAGCAAGCTTCTAATCTTGACAGATGCCACACACTGAATAGAACGGAATTGCTGATGCTGGCCCAAAAATGTTCTGATATATTCCACTTAATTGGAAGTGCTGTTTTTAGGATAATTATTTTATTGCCTTGCCCTGTACAGCCCTTTAGCCTAATGGTAGTCTGTGACCGGTGCTTATTAGACGGGCTTTTTGGTGTTGCTGGCAGATGTCACTCAAGTCTGCTTTGGAGATAGGGAGGGATTAAGGCTGGCAGGGTGTTTGGAGGGTGCATGAAGCAACATCTGTCTGCTCGCAAGCCGCAGCAGGTTCTGACAAGTAACTTGCATTGTGGAGCTGAACAATCTGTTTTCACCTTGCAGCCTTTCAGTGTACTTGGATGCTTGTCTCTCTGATTTTCCGAGTACCACAATTTATGTCCATACTGTTTTGAGATTTATCAGAACAAGCAGCTTTTGAGGATCCTCTGCCCTTTTCTATTACACCGCTTTTAATTTGCCAAGGTCAAATAGACTGTGGACAGTCATTTCTTCAGAGATGCATGTAGTCATATAAACTCTCAACAATATTTGTAATGCTTGCAAACTGGCTGAATATGCTGCTAGAAGTTTGAAATAGCCCGCAGGCCACCAGGAGTGATGCCACAAGAGGCAGCTTCTAGCCTGGGTTAGGCTTGCTTTGAAATAATTTATTCTGTGTGACTGCCGTTAAGAGGGAAGTCCAGTAAATACTTAAGTCTCTGTGTGCGTTGATCTACTTGGCTTTGGGTGGTTGATTTCTGGGTATTCAGTCTGAGTCCTACCCAGAGAAAGCGATTTGCTTCTGCAGACTGGCTGTTGAGGAGGGACTGCGTGGGCAGGGGGTGGCTTGCCTTGCTCGGGTGGCTCTCCGTCTTCACTCAGCCCTGGAAGGAAGCAGCCATTTCAGCTCCCAAAAGGCAGTTAGTGATAAATGTTTGTGGCTCTTGTAACATTTCCTCCAAGTCCTTGACACACAAATTTGACCTCTGAGACTGCAGGCTAGCCCGATGGGGGTGGGGAGGGGGGAAATCCCAAAGCTGTGTTCCTCACTGCTGTGATTTTACACTTGGGTTCTGCTTGGCAGCATCTTATTTATCACTGTTGGATGTTGACCTCTTTGAATACAGGCTCTTTCTCCCTCCAGTGTATGGATGGAGGGACCAAGAGAGAGGAAACTGAAGCAAAGAGCTCCCTATGTGCATGAGAAAAGTCAGGAAGATGGGCTTATGGTATTGGGAGGAAGGCTGGGACTGAAATTGCTCCTGGACACCAGTGGGGCAGAGGGAAATACAAGAGATAAGGGACATGCTCACAGGCATGAAAAATCCCACGGTGGCATTTTCCTGAGAGCCGGAGCTGTACTGTACACTCTGGTGTGTGGGTACTTTAAAAGATGACATGTTTGGGGAGATCTTTTGTTTTTCTCCTCCCCTTCTGCTCTTCAGACTTGTGTTTGGATACGGGAAGAGCTGAATTAGTGAGACAAACTCCAAAAGTGTCTTGGTTCACAGTTGTTCTGAGCTCAAGTGAAATAGTATTGCTTGATGATTGTTTCCTATCTGAAACTACCCAGACTGGAATATCACTGGGAGTCCTACTTTTCTTGCAGAGGAAGGGTCTTTAGTGGGCGGCTGGTCCTCTGGTAACGTAGTGCGCAGTATGAAAATCGTACTTGAGTTCCTAACTGTGAAAGCAGGGAGTGTATAAAGGGTGAGGTACATTTAATAAGTTGTGCCTGATGAATTGATTTATTTTTTTTCTTCTTTCCCTTCCCTCCCCCCCTTGCCTGAATAGCAGCAGCACCAGCAGCTCCCATGTAAGAATGAATGCTAACACTCTCTGAAAATGCCTTGTGGTGGGACAAAGGGCGCAATGGTAGAGGCTTCAAAAGCATTATTTCTCTTCCATCTCTGCTTTTGTCCTTCTTTCAAGCGGATAACTCACGTATTTGCATTGACTGCTCTGGAGATCTGGGAGCAGAAGCAACAGCATGAAACTAATGTGATGCTTTAGAATTCCACTGCCGCTTACTGGGTGTTGAATAGATGTAATTAAATTAACCAGTATATTGATTTCACCATGCTGCTTGGGAAAGATAAGAGCAGCAATGTAAGTGTTTGAATTGCTGCTTAGTAGGCTTGAAAAGCTGCAGCCGCTCAGAATACGTAATGCCAGTAGTCCCAGTGAAGCTGAGCAGGTTGATAAACTAAAAATGGTTATCCTCTCTGAACTGTTTTAGCCTTTATGAAGTCAGCTGATGGCCTGATAGAGTAGTTCCTAATAGAAAAAAAACCCCAAGAAACTAAGGTCTGTGGCTTTCCTGAGTGCAGAGATTGTCACAGAAGCTAATAGACCTGTTTTAGTTCCTCTGGAGGTTGGTTTTGCATTAAACACTGTGATGGGAATCTTCCAGAGTGTCTCAGCACAGAGGAAGGATGTCTTAGCCCCTCATCAGTCCTGCCCATCACAGAACTAGAAGCGTGAGTTTTGAGGCCAAGAGGTCTGATGCATTGAGAGAGGGGTGTATGTGGGGGGCAGGTTAAATGTTTAGTTTTAATTTGTACTCAGTTGGGTATTTGTTACTGAACTGGTCATGGCCCTTGGGAGGGGCACCATTCTGGAGGTGACTTACACTGCTGTACCTTAGAGTCTTACCTGCAGGGATAACTGAATCAACATGTGGGTGCATTACTGTAACAGCAACAACAGAAATATTCTGTGGGTAGGTGACACTAAAATACTGCAAGTGCTCTTTATTCATGAATCCGAGTGACATCTGACATACCTTTGTTAGGTGATTGAGTTTTGGCTGAGAAGATTACAGCAGTTAGTTCAAAAGTCTGGTATTAGTAAGCATTTGATCTGAAATTGCTTTATTTTGATGTGCGTGCTCCTGTGCAACTACAGTTCATGTGGATGGAACCTTTCATTTCTTTTCATTTTCCATTCTCAGTGTTTGCTTTTATTCTAATTCAAAAGGAGCAGCAAACTTCATGCTGCAATAATTGAGACATCTGTCATTACTGCTAAGTTAATTTTTTTATAAAGATATCTAATTATTCTGTGTGCTAAGAATAAAGTTGTTTCATTTGCTCATTAAAGTTAGCTTTTTTTTTAATATTATAGAGTTCCCTTTCAGTTGCTTCCAACTCTGCACCATGCTCGTTCTCATCGTTCCATTTCCCCTTGCCCACTGTGTAGGTCATGGGAATCAATTTTCCTCTGCCTTAAAGTATTTGTCTTGTCCATCTCTGCATCTTTCCTTTGGAATCAGCCCTGCAGGTAACTCAGATGCACTGTTCTGGCTATTAATAGCAGTGACTGCTGCTTTTGGTGGCAGCTTTGTTAGGGTTTTTAAGTTTCAAATGGACAAATTTCATTTAGGTGGTGTTCTCGGAAGCAGAGTTTACTTGTATTCTGCTCTGAGGTAAGATGTGTTGTTGGTTTATTTTATTGTTTTTCCCCATTAAGAGGAGTGTCATCTTCTAGCCATTTTCACAGTATTCTTTATATCCTACCTATCAGAAAAATGAGGCTCTTTCTGTAAGTGGAGGGGAGAAGAATAAGCAGTCAGGCTGTTGAAATGTAGTTGTTGCTGCTGTGGAGAGTCAAACAAAAGGGTAAGCAGTTGGGTTTTAGGAACTATGAATGTCTTTTTAATATGGATTGAGTTAAATATTGCAAAGTTCCTTCTGCTTGCACTTAAGCAAGTGCTGTCTTCTGGGAGAAGCTTCTTCCTGTAGCAGGGAAGTCTGCTCTGCGACTTTCAGGAAGAGCTTTCAGTGAGAAAAATCCTGTTGGCTCATGGTGTTGAACTTGCAAATTTTATTTAACAGCATCAATAAGGTGAATTGTGGGTGATGTGTCAGTGAAGATTCAAAAGAATTTAATGAGATCTCTCAGCTAAGAGGTTTTTTCCTTGTTTGCTAGATGTTAGGAAGCTTCCTGTTAAGATTTCCTCCTAGGGAGTCTTGGTTTTCAAGGATACACACGTAACTTCAAGGCAATGATGAGTATTTCCTCGAATTGAATGGCTTGCATATTGCATTCCATCTCTAGCTTGTGAAAAGTTAAATCTGTGGAGGTGAGAGAGCCATTTGTGTCAATAAGCACAGTCCATATGCTCTCTGTCACTGCTGGATAGAGTTAGGTGAGCTTGCAAAGCAGCTGTGCTGTTTGCAGCAGAGCATCAGTTTCTGGTGGGAGGGGAAATTTCTGGAGCCTTGCCAATGAGCGTGTAGGTTGAGAAGCTGTGTTAGAGCCATCCCACAAACAGTTTGCATGTTTCATTATGGCTTTGCTGATGTGTCTAGCTGTGATTTTTATTTCTAATCTCTTTTTCATGATGCTGTGGGTTGTTTGCTTTTTGGTGGTGTGTGGTTTTTTTTTTTCTTCCCCCAAGATCTATGTAAGATGCTTCTTTCTAGCACAGCATAGGGTGGAGGTTAGAAAAGTGGGTTGGAGAGCTCTCTAGTGAAAGAAATGCAAGTAGACAATGAACTTCTTGTAAAAGTAGGAAGTTGCCCCCCAAAATAGTGGATTCTTTTTGTCTGGTGGTTTTCCTGTGTTGGGTGGGTGATGAGTGGAAGGACTAGTCAGAGAAAAAGTGTTTCTAGGCGTAAGGTAGAAAATGTGTTAGTGAGTATTGGTGGCTTTGTGCCTGCTGATTTGTCTTGCAAGCTTGACACTGAACAGCATCCTTTGTTCTCTGGCACCTGTGTTATGACAATTAAAAGCTGTTTCTTCATCATCTCCATGTTACTTAAGATTTCACTTTATTTCCCTCTGATATTTTTCATCAGTCATCTTTTCCAGAGACTCCTGGCCTGTAAGACGCTTGTATTTCAGCCCACATTCCTGACGTGTAGCTGTAACTGGCAGACTGTACTGTTGTGGAAAACTGAAGTAAAAATGCAAGAGTAGGCTAAAATCTGTTACTTCTTTTATTAAAGGAATGTTCGCTTTCATTGTTGTATATACTGGCCATGTAAAAATAGGATATAAGAAGTTTTTTATGTGTGTGTTTATATTCAGATGCTTACGGTATTACATTTCCAATAGTTTGCTATTTTCTAAATGAAATTGATCCATGTGGATCAGTTTTGTTTGGTTTTTTTTTTTTTTTTTAGACTCCCAGATGTAGTTTCAGCCCTGTGTAATCTGATTGTTGAAGTGAACTAATTAAATACAATAAAACTGAGAGATCTTGCTCTGGGAAAGTGCATTCTCTACCCTGGGCCGGGGGAAAGTTTCAGTAGTCAGATGATTTTTAATTCATCAGCCATGTTACTTTGTGCTTAGGCTGATGGTAGGAAAAGAGCAGAATTTTTCCAGTGCGCATTTGCAGAACCTTTTGAAAAAAAGTGGAAAGCTTAGGATTTGAAGTGTTTTGGACTTAAGGTGTGCTTTTAATGAGAGGAAATGGGAGTATCCTGTGTGTTTACAGGACAGGCTTGGGAAGTGGATGATGGTGAAGGGATGTTGAGGCTTGAGGTTCATACTCTTTCATATGGATGCTTGCCCTGGAGTGGAAGCTTCCGGTCTGTTCAGAGGGCTAACCCAGGAGTGGAGGTATCCTTCTCTGGTGCATGCAAACCTCTGAACACATAGAGTATTTATACAAGGATAACAACTTGTTTAACTGTGTGACTATTTCAGTGGCTGAGTCAGGAACAGGAGTGGCTTGCTGTGTGAGGGCTGTGGTGCTTTGACGTTGCACTGCTGACATTTCTCAACTGCTTATGAAGAAACTCTTACAAATAACAGACTAGTGTCTTAATAAGGAAACAGGTGCCAATTTCAGTCATTACACAGACAGGAATCTACCAGAGAGTTGGGGAGGCAACTGGGAGCGCCAGTTAGGTCAGCTCTCATTACCAGATTGCTCTTAATGAAATACTACTTTTTGCAATATGAATATTAGCCCTAGCCCAATAGCAATCTCATCTAACTCTCATATTGCACGTTCACTTTCTGTCTCTTGATTTTAGGCAAAATCTGCCAGAATTATGTTAGGATGAAAGTAATGAAATATAGCCCCAGGTAACGGACTCCTAAACACTGTCATTGTCTTTAAGAAGAATGTGTTATTACTAGTCTATGTTGTAGGATAGATTTGCTTCATAAGAATAAAATCTGTTTATTTCCCAGGCGAGTGTCCTTTGTATATTTTTGTTTAAAAAGGAAAAAAAAAAAAGGGGTGTGTGTGTGTTGGAAATTGGAGCTAGCCTGCATTTGCACAAGGACATTTGAAAAGAATTGTGTTGTTAGGGTGCTAGGCTGACATGATCCTATTTTGTTGCAAACATAAGGGCTGCCCAGCATCTCTTGCATTTGGGAATGAAAATTGGCCTCTCCCTTTCTGAGCTTCTTTAGAGGTATTGTTATGTTAAACAGTGTGAAGAATGACACTTTCTGTGGTGCTGCTTAAATTTACCTTTTTGTTTGTGTTCAAATTTAATTTATTCTTTCAAGTTTGTACCCAAGGGTGGGAGGTACAAAGATGAGAAAGTTAGTAATGAAATTTAGGGATTGGTTTGGTAAAAAGGTGGTGTTTCTGCCTTGAAATCAGAGCAAAGCATTGGTGTTGCTGTTTTCATGTGGTTTGGTATAGGTTAGTCAAGTCCAAGTAATGAGAAGCTAGATCCTTTAGTGTTGTGCATTGTCTGCACATGGGCTTGTTTAAGGAAACTTGTCAAAGCAAAACTGCAGCTGACGTTTTAAAACTGTTCATTGCTGATCACCAATATACTGCTTAAACTAATAGAAGCATTTCTGAAAAGCTTATTTTTGTCCTCTGCAGTTTTTGCAACCTAACAAGTTTTGTATTCCTTTGTAAGGTTCTCTGCCCCTTTACATTTTACTGTTTCGTCTACAAGATGATTATTGAAGAACTGCCTGTTTTCTCTAGCTGTTTGTAATGCATCTGTTTTTCCTCTAGAGTGACATGTTTGCTCCTTTTATCATTCCATATAGGACATAAAACATTATATACCATTTGGGGTTTGTTCCAGGATGCTGGTGTGTTTGCCCTACTTGAAGTACAGGGTGGCAGAAGTATTCAACACCTTAGGAGGAACTTGACATCTTGAAGAATTACATGTTAAACTGTCATGGTAATAGAACCTGAAGTGTTTTCTCCAAACTCCTTAACCATTTTTAATGTCTACTCCAGAGAGCAAAAAAAAGCCCTTAATCAGTCTAAAAACCAAAAGAAGGTGTAAAAAAAAAAAAAAAAAAAAGTTGTGTAGATAAGGAGGAACAAAATATCTGATGGAACAGAGGTAGCTCACAGCCAGAACTCAGTGACCATAGCTGAAGCTGTTTGACAGTGACCATAGCTGAAGCTGTTTGGCATTTCACAGAGGCTGATCATGGTCATCTTGATCGGAACTTGTGAGAATGTGATCTACCCAGTGTGTTTGCAGTGGTATCCCCTGCCTTCATCTGCCCAGGGCTGTTGAAGCTTGGCAGGCTGTGACAAGGTTTTTCTTGATGAGAATTTAACCTGTGCAACCCATGTGGTGTTGAGAAAAGGGTGCCCTATCTTGGCTAAAATCTACTCATTGTAGAAGCCTGGAGTCCACCCTCCGTGGAGCTCTTGAGCACGCACCGTGCTGCGGTGCTGCCTGGGGGATTTCTGGGGATATAGAGAAATTTTCTCTTCCTCTAAGCAGAAGGCAGAGGAAATGGAGGAAGCCGAGGAATGTGGTGCATGAAGCAATGTCAGCCTGCGTCAAGAGTACACGGGTAACGCAGCTGAGCAGTGAGTTACAGCTCTGGCTTTCACCGCTGTTCGCTGCAGTGCCCGGTGTGATTACTAACCTCTACTTACCTTTCCAGTGCCCTCTCTTACATCTGGGATGTGGGGCAGCTCCCAGAATCACTGGTGCTTGGCACCTGGGCTCTGGGTGTCTGGCAGAACACACCTTCCTGTCTGGCTGCCTGCCCAGGGCATGGCCAAGGTACTTTTTTTTGACTGGCAGGTTCAACTGCAATTGGGTGTGTGTTTTGCTGGCCTGACTGAGATAAATTATGTAGACAAAGTGTTTCAGGAATTCAGGACTGAGGGTGAAGGCAGCGAGGGGATGAAAAATTAGGGATGGAAGAATGACCTAGAAGCAAAACTGTACTGTGGTGGTTTGGAGGTAGGTGGATAGGAGCTTGCTTGTCTGTTGTGGGCACAGGTTCTTAGCTGTGCCTGGCAAATTGAATTTTGTCTGTAGTTCACTGATGGGAAAAGGTGTGCTGTAGAGGAAATGTTTTAATTGTTGATAAACTTAAAAGGGAAAAAATACCATACAGCATTGACACACGGACATTTCCCAAGTGCATATCTATCAGTTTCCAGCCCTTGAGAAATTAATTGAAGAAAATCTAGTGAGAGGCTGTTGAAAGATACTGACTATTAGTTTAGGAAATGTGATCCACAAACACTAGAAGCCCAGAGGATCTACTGATGAAGTGTCACTGTATATTTACTTAGGTTTTATATTCTTTCCTAGGTGTTTTCTGAAAACCCCTGATAGAAACAGGGTACTGAGCCAGGCCTTTTTTTTTTTTCTGCCTTTTTTATGAGTTAAAACTATACTACAAAACCTCTTACGTTATTTTTATATGCCAGTCTTTTAGGTAGAGCATCATTTCTTTAAGCAATAAAATTTGACATTAATTCTTATGCTGCTCTTAGACATGCTTTTGAAATTCCTATAATTATCTTTGCCTGTTAGTGCAGTATAGGCATTAAACCATTAGTGATCTATATAATCAAATTACTCAGTGTTTTACCACTATTAAAGCCTAAAGATTGGATTAGTCTTTTGTATGGTAATTTGGTTTTGTACACCTTTAGATATTATTGCACATTAAAATATTTCTGCTTCACAGCTTCAATTAGGATTGCCTTTGAATTTTATAAAGGCTGGTTTTTGTAACAGGCAACTTTATTGCTGTGTACTCATCTGATTTCTGTGACTAGCTTCTCTACAAAGTCTATATTAAATCAAGGATTATCGCCTAGAAAATCTGATGATGCTACAGGTTCTGAAATGGTTTTGTGAAGCTCTAATTTCTGGTGTGACCATTTATCAGCGCGAGAAGGTTTTCTTTATTCCAAAAGTAGTTTCACTGCTCTTGTTTGGTTCACTTGCTAATCCTTTCGTCTTCCTCATTTAAAAAACTTCTACTTGGTTTGATTTGAATACTTTGTGTAGTAAGTTTACGCCCATAAAGCTTGCCATCTTCTTGATGGGGTCTAATGGCAAGTGTCTGATTGGTGGGAGCTCCTCTTCACTGTCCTGCCCTGCTTTCTAAATCTTAGGTAGGTTTCATGTATAAACGTGTCCACATGTAAAAGTCACCTGGGCTGTTTCTTTTGTATTTTCAAAGTTTTATTTTGTTTCTGTGTGTGTGTGTGCGCTTCCCCCTCCTCCCTGTTTTCCTGGTGGATATGCTTTTTTTTTTTTTTTTTGCATTTGGTGGACTTGGCAGTGCTGGGTTAATGGTTAGACTCAATAAGCTTAAATGTCTTTTCCAACCTAAACAGTTCTTTGATTTGCCACTTACTGTGTGGAGGTACGGACAGATTGGAGCAGAAGGGTTTAACACCTTCCGTATACTATCTCAGATTGATACATTCAGCATGTAAGGCATCACCTGCATCTTTTTCAGTTCAGGAGCTGGTTTGAGAGCGTTTCTCCCCGGGATTACTCTGTTCTGTTGATTCCTTTCATGCATTCAGTCTCTAGGCTTCTCTGCCTTGCCGTCCACCAGTATGTGTGATTTCGACTCTTGGGTTTTCATTAAGTTTCAGGACATTAATGAGCCAGCAGGCACTAAAAGTGGTTAACAAGAACAAAGAGGAATGTCTTGGCTGCATTTCTGTATCTAGTGAAAACAAGGTGGATTAAATCAAGTTCTGGAATAAGAAAACTCACATCACTTTGTACTTACCTGTGTCCAGTTTTTGAACTAAACGGGAGGAATTGGTTCTCTCAAGCTGATTCTCCCTTTCTGTAAATGCAGCTTGTCTGCATAGTTCAATAGTTATCTTTGATTTTTTTTTTTCTTTTTTAAAAAAGCCCAAACCTTCATGATTCCCTAGATTCTTGGAATAACTTCAGGATGCCTTAAATGCTGTCGTCTTGGAGTCACAGCCTCTTCCATTTTCTTGACTTTTTAGCCATAATAAAAATAACTCCTTTATTTATGTTTCCAACTGTACTGTCAATATTTTAATTGAACTTGGTTCCCTTTCTGTAGCTCATGCTTGGAGCGTGCACCTGTATCTGATTTGCCCAGTTCTCTTAGCTTGTCACTACATTGCTGTGCTTGGATAGAGTTTAACTGGAGCAATGGAGGAGAAGCTATATGAGACAAGACAAAATGGTATTGATTACAAATACAGTATGGTTTTGTCCTGGGGATGTGGAGCTGGGATTAATTGTACAGCTGCAGGGAAGAGGGTTAGCTTGTAATGCTTGTTTTACCATTAATTGCTACAGACACCCAGGGGGTGTAGGGTCCTGCCCTGTATTCAGGGTGACCTTGAAATGTGTGCTGCAAAAGATTATGGCAGCTGCAGTATTTTTAATATCAGAGCATGTGTCTTATTTAGGAATATGCACCTTAGTGCACCATAAAAAATAAAATTTCTAGGTGTATTAAATGTTCAGAAAGCAAAGGATAGGCACAGTAGCAGTATTTGGTGTACAAATGTCATTCCTTCCCTCGCTATGTACTTTGTGTTGTGTTCTAATTACCTTGACATTAATTCCATAGTGCTTGTGTGTCTCAGGCTCAAGAAATTGGCTATTCCAGGAAGAATTGCCTGCAACTAGCTAGTTGATAATCAAAGAGTTCGTTGGTTTGTTTGATTGTACACAGTAAATATGAGCAAAACTGGACTCGATTCCCAGAAGCAGACAGGAGAGTCTACTGTGACTCTTTGGAGGATTGTATAGAAAGTTTTGTTTCCTTCCATTATGTTAGGCTGTGGCATCTCTCTGAAGTTGTTGCTTTGTAAGAATCTGAAGAACTTCTGTTAATGTTGACATGTATGATCCTTGATCTCCAAGCCTGCAATTGAACTCATGGCCTTCAGGAAGTATTTGCTTAAATGTTCCAATATAAATGGAACTGGTGCTACTGAGAGTTGTTTATTCCATCATGTTGCTGCTGGTCTTACTCTTGCCAATCTTACTCTTTTCTTTGTCATTACAGGCCTTAATGCAGAGTTATCTTACGTGAGGAATGATGTGATTAATCACTATGCCCTGTCCTTCAATCTTTTAATACCCAGTGAGACCAACAATCTTCACTTTAGCTGGCATGTTAAATCCAAGGTAAGTAGGCATAATTTTTGTATTTGAATACTTGATACATAATCTGTATTACCTAGTGAATATCCACTATTATAAATTTGAATTACATTTTCTTTGCAAAAATGAACATATGCTAGGTGCAAAAGAATTATTTATATGATTGCAGGCAGGAAGTTAAGATGATATGCTCCAAACTATTCCTTTCTTGTTTTAAAAAGGTTAAGTGCTTCTTTTGAAGTATTTTGTGCTGCTTGCTTCTGGCAAGCTACATGTCACAAGCTGGCTCTGGACTCTCTTCCAGTGATGCACTGAATGCACAGAAGCATCATCCATGAACTGTAGCCTCCAGAAATCAAACAGAGCAATTGTGTTTTAGAGGTTTCTAGAAACATAAGTCTGAAGACAAGAAGAACCTATAAAAGTGGCATTTCAGTATGTTATTACCAAGATGTAATTAATTGGAAGGGGATTTTTATTTCCCTTAATCACCATGGCTGGAGCATGCAGCAACAGCTGTCATAAAGATTGCGTATGCACTTACATTTTGAAGGATTTCCAGTCAATTTACTTTTGTGTATTAAATGACCTGTTTAGTCTCTGCCAAATATTAATTCTGTAGTTTGTTTTTTTTTTAACTTGACTGATGGTTATTCTTCTGTCCTTAGAGTAGGAAAGACTGCAGTAGGAACAGCAGTATTTAACAACTCTACCAGTAACATTTCTGAAGATTCTTTTTGCCAGTGTTTTTCTCTTTGAGGCTTAACTTCTTACAAGATTTGAATTTTGGCCTGTAGTGGTATTGGTTAGAGAGCAAGACAGCCCTTCTACTTGGTACTGTATTCCACCTTCATGGGCACTTTAGTCACTTGCCATTGGAGTGGGACCTTGAAGGTATTCCCCTTGTCGCAGCTTCAGCCACAAGCATCAGTGTCCCTGCCCTGAGTTTCCTTGGGCCTGTCTGAATTAGAACTAGGAATTTTTGAGCTTGTGTGGCTCTGCTTACATTACCATGATTGCACCACTCAGCAGTGTCTGTGCTGACTTTGTAGGATGGGTGTAGTCCTGTTCATAGGAGCTCAGAAACTGGATTATGTTTATACCCTTGTCATCTTGACTGAAAAATAAATTAACATAAATGCATCCTATTATGTGCTAGAAAGAGGGGGGAAAAAAAGAAACTAATGGGGTAAACAAAGTCAAAACAAGTTTATTCAACTGAGTGTGGAGGGCTAAGGGTGAATTTCCAGCTTCACAGGAGCTTATTTACTATAGGTCCTGTATGTTTTTTGAATATTTGCAGAATCAATATAATTCCAGTGCTTTAGTGGAAACAAAATCTTGACTATAGCTGAATAAAGTGTTTGTAAGCAATTTTGGCCGTGTAGTTTATAAACTCACTAGAGGAGGGGGAATCTTTAAACTTCCTACAGTTTTAACAAACTGGCTTTTGAACAAGTAAATTTAAAAGTATCATCAAATGAAGCTTGGTTGTTTTTTGTTGGGTATTTTTGGTGGTGTTTTTGTTTTGTGGTGTTTTTTTGTTTTTTTTTTTTTAATAGAGTAATGTAAATTCTGCCTCAAAAATTTGAGAGTTACTTCAAGAGTGGCTTCTATTTTGGCTTTCTTAATCTTAACTGTCACAGAAGTCTGATGTTTCGAGTTCATATTGAATAATCAAACTTTGAATTTGGGCACCTAAAATCACTAACATTCTTTGAAAATAAGATACGTTTTTTTTCATTTTGAGAATCACGAAAAGGTATGTAGCATTTCCTTTTACTAATGCAGAGATTTCTTATATGCTTTCTGTCTCCCAACTGTTGTTACAGGTTGAGTATAAACTGGGATTTCAGGTGGATAATCCCATGGCTATGGCTATGCCCCAGGCCAACATTTCTCTACAAGGAGAAGTTCCTCGCACCCTTTCAGGTAAACTCCCCACCTCTCAAAATGCTCATCTAGTGCTGATCCTAATCATGGTTTCCAGTGGTACTTTGTGTTTTCCAAAAATGTGCGTAGTGTTGTGCAAGAGCATAATTTTTCTCTATTAAACATATGTTTACAGGCTTTCTGCAACAGTTATGACATTCCTGAAGGGTATTATAGATTGACACTATTAGTCTGACATTTCCCCCCTTGTTTAGTGGAGGATAGAGATTTTCCTGGAAAGGAAACAAGACCCTTTTTTTTTTTAATGTAAATGTATAGCCATAAGGCTCCCCTTTATGTATATGTATGCCCATAAGGTTCCCATTCTTTCAACAGTAATAGTTGACAATTGCACGTATTTTAAAATCCATGCTTTTTAATTAGATAGATTAGATAAATAGCCTGTAGAGATGATACTTCAAGATGTGTGGAACTGTTAATACATTTAAATGTTTATGGTAGGTTTAAAACTGAGGAAACTATTTTGAATATATACTAGCCTCTCCATAGAATTTATACTAGAAACAATAGCATTTGTTTCAGTAAATGTGTGGATCATCATACTTCATGCTTTTTTGAGTATGGTTCCTCAATATCTTGTGCTCTGTTAGATACTCAGGGGGCCATAAAGCATATATTGATGTTTTGGTTGTGTACCACTTCCCTGTGAAAGCAGACACTGGGGACTTAGGCTTGATGTGTCTCTTCTGTTGGCATAAATACTACTGGTGTATAAGCTAAAAAGTAGATAATGTCATACTAGTTTAAGCATTGATTCGATTCAGATTTGCAGAGACCAAGATATTTAAACTTAATGGTTGTGGAAAAAAACCCCAACCTTCACAGCATTTGAAAAAGCAAGGAGGAGAGCTGAGTTTTTTGGTCTTCTGTGATGGTGCAGGTTTCTCTCATGACAACACTTTTAACTCCGAAGCTAATGGGTTGCTAATGGTCATTCATCCACAAAGGCAATTTTAGTAACGTGTAAACTTTTAATATTGCTCACATAGATTTTAAATAAGTCTATGCCCTTTAATCCTTCAATAGTTATCTGAAATTACAAGGCATGAAGACTAAAATAACACTTAATTTTTACGAACGTGCTATTACAAACATAATTTTAACAGACCTTTACCATTCAAATGTTCTTTCACTATAATGAAAGAAATGCTTGAACTTAATTGTAACGTTTATTTGTTGTCTGCTTGCAGTGTTTCGTGTCGAACTCTCCTGCACTGGCAAACTTGACTCTGAGGTCACAATATTAATGCAGCTCAACTTGACAATAAATTCATCAAAAAACATCACAATTCTGAATTTCAAACGAAGGAAAATGTGCTACAAAAGTAAGGCATTATATTTAAAATCTTAAAAAGCTTTTAGTGTTAAAATATAGTAGGAAAAAGGAGTGGGAAGGTATATGATCCAGGGCACGAGTAACAAAACAGTTTCAGAGAGTGAATGTTGGAGGGAATAGGAAGCAACCCGGTAAAATTTTGTCTTTAAGAGACCAAATGGGACTTTTGGTAAAAGCAGAAACTGATGGATGAGCAAATTCCCCAAGTGCATTGACTGACTTTTTTACATATATAGTAAAAAAGCATTTTCTCTGTTGTGCTTGAAAGGAAAAAACTAGTTTCCTCAAAACTAAAATACTAAAATTGTTCTGAGAATTACCAACAAAATCTTCGTTTATAAATTGTGATAAACTTAAAATTTGCTGTTTAGTGAAAGTAAACAGGTGTTAGTCTTTCAAACTTGGAACATAAAATATTCTTGGTAGATAATGCAGACTTCAGAAATCCCAGACCAACTCTTCTGTTTTGACTTGGAAATCTGCAAGCACAATTTATTCTTGGACCAAAAAAATCAACTAACAAACAAAAAAACACCCCCAAAACACCTCACCATCCCACCAGAGCATGTCCTGAGTGTACCTCCAGGGATGGTGACTCCACCGCCTCTCTCACCTTCTTTCTACCTTCTTTCAGGTAGTTGTAGAGAGCTATAAGATCTCCCCTGAGCCTACTCTTCTCCTAACTAAACAGTATCAATTCCCTCAGCCTCTGTTCACAGGAGTTGTTCTCCAGACCCTTCACCAGCTTCGTTGCCTTTCTCTGAACTTGCTGCAGCAACTCAATGTTTGTCTTGTGGTGAGGGGCCCAGAACGGAACACAATACTCGAGCTGTGGCCTCACCAGTGCCAAGTACAGGGGTACGATCACTTCTGCTGGCCACACCGTTTCTGATGCAGGCCAGGATGCCCTTGGCTTCTTGGCCACCTGGGCACACTGCTGGCTCATGTTCAGCCAGTCATCCACCAACACCCCCAGGTCCTTTTTTGCCAGGCAGCTTTCCAGCCACTCTTTCCCAAGCCTGTAGCATTGCCTGGGGTTGTTGTGACTGAAATGCAGGACCTGGCACTTTGCCTTGTTAAACCTCATACCATTGGCCTTGGCCCATCAATCCAGCCTGTCCAGATCCCTCTGCAGAGCCTTCCTACCCTTGAGCAGATTGACACTCCCACCCAATTTGGTGTCATCTGCAAGCTCACTGAAGAAGCACTCAATCCCCTCATCTAGATTATTAGTAAAGATATTGAACAAAACCAGCCCCAAAACTGAGCCCTGGGGGACACCACGGGTGACTGGCCACCAACTGGATTTAACTCCACTCACTACAACTCTCTGGGCCAGCCAGCCAGTTTTTAACCCAGCAAAGAGTACACCTGTCTGTGCTATGAGCTGCTGGCTTCTCCAGTAGAGTGCTGTGGGAGATGGTGTCCGAAGTCCTTACTAAAGCCCAGGTAGACAATGTCCACAGCCTTTCCCTCATCGACTAGGAGAGTTACCTGTTCAAAGGAGATCAGGTTGGTCAAGCAGGAACCTGCCTTTCCTGAACCCATTCTGACTGGGCCTGATCCCCTGGCTAGCCCGCACTTGCCATGTGAGCATACCCTAGATGAACTTCTCCATAATCTGCCCTGGTACCAAAGTCAGGCTGGCAAGTCTGTAGTTCCCCAGATCCTTCTTCTGGCCCTTCTTATAGATGGGCATCATATTGACAAGACTCCAGTTGGCTGGGACCTCCCCTGTTAGCCAAGACTGTTGACAAATGATGGAGGGAGGCCTGGCGAGCTCCTCTGCCAGCACCATCAGTACTCCAAGGCGCATCCCGTCCAGCCCCATGGGCTTGTGAATGTCCAGTTGGTGTAAAAGGTCATTAACTGCTTCCTCCTGGATTGTGGAGGCGTGTGTGTGTTCTGCTCTCTGTCCTTATCTTGCAGCTTAGGAGGCTGAATACCCTGGGAGTAGCTGGTGTGACTGATAAAGATGGAGGCAAAGGTGGCATTAAGTATCTCAGCCTTTTGCATGTCCTTGGTTGTAATGTTCCCCCCTGCATCCAGTAAAGGATGGAGATGTTCCCTGGCTCTCTTTTTATTGTTAATGTATTTGTATAAACTTTTTTTGTTGCCCCTTGTGACAGTGGCTAGATTGAGCTGCAGATGGGCTTTGCCATCTGATGTTCTCTCTGCATGACCTAACGAGATCCCTGTACTCATCCTGAGTTGCTTGCCCCTTCTTCCAAAGAAGGTAAACTCTCCCTTTTTCCCTGAGTCCCAGCAAAAGCTCTGTCTTCAGCCAGTCAGGTCTCTTCCCCACCAGTTCATCTTGCAGCGCATGGGGACAGCTGATCCTGTGCTTTTAAGGTTTCCTTGAATATTGTCCAGCCTCCCTGGACCCCTTTGTCCTTCAGGAGTGTCTCCCAAGGGACTCTCAGAACTGGTGTCCTGAACCAGCCAAAATATTTTTAAAAGTTTTTAAAAAAAAACGCCAACAAACCAACAACAACAAAAACCACCCAAAAAAGCCAAAGCAAAGCACCAAAACAAACAAAAAACCCACAAACAAAACAACAACCAAACAAAAAATAACCCACAACACTCTCAGTTTTTTCTCTCTACCCTGGATTACTTTTTCCCAAGTTTGTCAGGCTAGACTGGCTTACCAAGGAGTCTGAAGGGGCTGTGCTGGGGAGGAAACAGCCCTGCCCAGCTGGGAGCAGGAAGAGAAATGTGCAGGTGGGACTGGGCCTTTGTAGCCATGGAAATCTGTTATATTGCCTCAGCTGCATGCGGATCTGAAGCCATCACAGCCTGCATTGCCTTGGTTTGCATCACCTCTTGTAGTGACCAGACTCACAGTAAGCTTAAGGAAGCTTGATCCCTTTTCTAAAGGACTGCTTTCACATGTGTCACAAGTATTGTCCTTGTGACTTTGCTCCATATTTCTGCGTATTTAAACAGGCATTACCTTTTTCATCCCTCAGTTTTAAAACACTCACGGTAGCATCAGCTGAGAAGGCACAGTGCCCATGGCTGCATCTCTAACTTCCTCCTGGGGTCAGCAGCGTTAGACTGGACCCAGAATTTCTTCCAAGAGGTCGGAGTGGTTCTTGATTGAACACTCAAGAAATTATTTGCTGTCCTGTAGTAACTGATTCTGTGACGTCTTTGTTGTTCAGTGTCTTGGCACACATTTTTATACTCTCTACCTCCTTTTTTTACTTTTTGCTGCTTTAGACTTTGTTGGACAAGCCAGATGGTTTTTTGAGGTAGATAGATTCAGTGGGTTCAAGCAAGGCCTGAGTGGACATGTGTACCAGGGGTGAAATATACCTGACCCACATGTCTTAAAGAAATGTGATTTTTATTATACAGTGGTTAGGTATTTAAAATGGAAATCTAGAGATAACTGTAGTCCTTAAGTCAGCACACCTATTTGGAAAAGCAGATTTGTTTTCCCATAAATGAGGCAATTGACTTCCTGTGAAGGGCTCCAATAACAAACGTGTACCAAACTTAATGGGTTTGTTTCATTTATTTAGAGCTTGAACCAGAAGTGAAGTCTCCAACGTCTGATAAAAACAGCAGCAAGGCTATCTGTAAGTAATTCTGAGTGTATACCTTAGTTTGGTTATAAAAAAATGAAAAACTTGTGATGTTCTTTCTGTTTTCACGGCTTTCTGCATGAAAACACTCCTTGGGTAGTCTGTGCTATACTCAGTATTTTAGTGGGATTTCTTTGTAATTCATTATTTTATCTGGGGATATATTCTAGTGAAGAGGGAAAAAACCTACTCCAAGTCTCCTAACAACTTTTTTTTTAAATCATGTCTTAGGATGTCTGGTTTCAGTACATGATTCTGGTTTATTTTGTTGACTTTAGGACTGGTCTGGTCTGCTCTTTTAACTTCTCAATATTGAATGAATAAAATGATGTAGTTTCTTTTACTCACTCCACATCTAGCTGAAAATACCATTGACTGTTCTGCTCAGCCTCTGTAGTACCCAAAATGTAAACATTTTTGGCAAGCAGTGGAGTGCATTGCTTAGTTTTCTCCTTACCATCTGCTGTCTCTTCCAGGCCATCATGTTCTCCATGATGCATGATTTAAAATTGGAGATGGCTGGGGCTGCTGCCTATGGTACTTCCAATCCCTCTGCCCACGTTGCTGTTTAGCACCAGCTAAGGGGCAGCACAGCAGGCAGCCCTTTGCTGCCAAGGTGCAACTGCAGAATTTTGCTGTGGAACTTGCCACAGTTAAGATTCTTTTGAGAAAGATGATTAACTGCTGTGTTAAGATTCAGGTCAGGGAGTTTCAATCCACCCATCATACCCTAAAATCAGGAGAACGAGCTGAAGTTGTGTGCTCTGGCACATTGACTCAGTGAATAAACACCTCTGTCACACTGCACCTTGGTCTCATTTTATTTGCTGTATCAGTGTGTGTCCTGGTGTGCCAGTGACTCCTGCTCTTCCAGCCACAACTAGCAAGTCTGTGCCATTTGCTGTGTTGGGACTCCACTGAGCTGGAGGCCAGGTTTTCCTCCTGTGATGTGCGGGTTGCTATGGTCTACCTTGGCAGGCTGGCTCATGCTTCCTGCTCCTGCAGAGCTGCATGGCAGGGCACTGGGGACAGCAGCCCTGCAATCCTGACATGTCAGCCTGCTGGGACCTAATAAAATGTCGTTTGTTGTGAGGTTGGTTTGAGATGTTTTGTTTGTTCTTGAAAAAGATTAAATGACTTTTCACCTTTTGTATTTCAGTTGATCCTGTAAACACAGCTCCCACCACTTCTACCCGTGTATTTTATATCAGTGTAGGTGTGTGCTGTGCAGTTATATTCCTGGTGGCAATAATATTAGCTGTCTTGCATCTCCACAGCATGAAAAGGATAGAGTTGGATGACAGGTATGTGTTCAAGCTTTGCAAATTCATTTCTGGGACATGTTTGCTCATATTTATAGTTCTGGTCTCCAAGTGAGCACTCTGTACTAGCTTGCTGTAGCAATTACTACCTTGTAGGACTGTGGTAAGTGCGAAGCTGCAGAAAGGCAGTAGTGGCAGGTGCTCAGCTGTTTATGGGGTGGGAGGGGTTGTGGCTGAATAGCTTTTGCCAGAATAGTTGTGCAGAGGACACAATGGGGAAATTTGGACAGAATCAGATTTATGGGGATTGTCAGGATTGAAGGATCATTTGATAGATACCTGGGCACACTGAAAATACTTGGGTTTTACTGACTTCTGCAGGAGATTGAATTTCAGTTTTCTCTGTTTTGATTGATTTACCAGTTTTCACTTTGGCCTTAGGGTAAATCTGGGGATTACAGCTCTTTGGTTCTAAAGCTGACAATGTGTCTCTCCCAGATGTATTCTCCATCCAGATAAAACCCCCAGGAATTGGCACATGCGTGCGAAAAGGGCTTGTAATGTGAACCCAAGGGCAATACAGTCAGCTGAGTGGGGATTAAACACTGAGGTGGAAGGGAGGCAGAAAAAGCAGGTGGACTAAGCTCTGCTGAGGTTGTGTGAACAAACTGCATCAGATGCAACTGTTCAGAAGCAGACAGTTTTGAAACTGAACACTTCAGAAAACAGTTGGGCCCGTGGGTGGTCACCCCTGTTGAAAGGATATCTTGAACTGTTGCTGTTCCTGCCAGCAGGCTCTCAGAGTAGCTCTGGCTTTTCATCTTCCTCTCTATCCAGTCATCTGTTTCTATCTGGTTTTCTTTCTGCCTTTTACTCCTCTGGTGTAACCACTTGGTTTTGGGAAGATGTCAGTGTAGTAAGTAGTAATGGTTTCTCAAGGCCTGATTATCTAACCAAATGACTTGTCAGTTTTCCTCAATTCGCTTGTGCCTAATTGTCTACTGAGGGTTTTTAATTGATAGAAGGTGTTACAGGATGTGCAGCTTGCTTTAATTCTGAAAGGAAAAGCATTACATTTATAGAGTGTGAATAATGGAATCTACCAGTTTTTGAGAGACTGTCTCAGCCTAGCAGTGTGATCAAATGTCCTTTCATCTACTCCATTGCACTTGATTTCTGTGGAGATAGGAGCAAATAAAAATCATGTAATGTTAATACTCAGTGGTTTGCAGGTATTAAAGTATTTACTCTAAATCAGTGTATGGCCTTCTGATAATTTCTGTCAAGTTTGTGCAGATAGTGGGATTTAGTTCTTCAGAAAGCCATGTGATGTCTTGTTTTTTAAGCCCAAAGGTGCCTGACCTGACCAAGCCTTGGATGGGCTCCTGGGTAAAGAGCTGTGATCAACTAACATTGTAGCAAAGGTACAGCAGAGGCAAAATCTGCCTGAAAATCAAGCTTTGTGCAGTTTTGATTTCAAAAAGGGGGAAGTGCACAAGAGCCAGCAGAGACTTTAAGGTGATGTTTTAGTGCTTGGTAGAGAAACTGATTCAGCTTTGTCAGTCAGCCTCAATGTTATGCACTAGCATTACCTATGATCAGTGGCTGCTTGATGTAGCAACTAGTCAAGGAACTTGCAAGAGAAGAGAAACAACTTTTGATTTGGTTTTGAATAACGAGCTCAATAGGTTGCTGTAAAGGCAATCTGAAATGAAGATGATAATGGCATTAGGGTTAGCAACATCCCAGGAGCAGCAGAGGCTGAAGAACCCACTACTGCTGTTCTTAATTTCAAAAACCATAACTAAATAAAAAATGAGGAAGGCTGTTAAATAGAAGCTAAAGCCAGGCAGCTGAGTTTACAGGCTGCACATGGTCTATTTAAGAACTTTGTATTCAAAGCTCAGAGTAAATGCTTGCATACCTCCTATCAAAGGCACTTGAAAAAGTGCCAAAGAAAGTTGGCATGGCTTAACAGCGGGATAATGGAGGTTATTAAAAGCAAGAAGGCATCGTTCAAAAAGCTGACATATTATGCAAGTGAAAAAAATCAGAAAACTCATAAACATGAGCAAGTTAAACCTAAAAAGCAGAATACAGCCAACTTGTAACAGGCATTTAAAAAAAATTCCTCTTCAAACTTGCCTGCAGCAAGAAGCCATCCAAAGAAATCTGTAGGGCTAGTAGGTGATCAAGTTACAAAAAAAAGTTTCCAGCTGTAGCAAGAAAATGAAATGCAAGTTCTGCATCGATGCTTAATGCAGTAACCACGCCAGGACACTTCTTTCTGGGGAACTCACTGGACAGTGGGTCATACTGAAACAGCTTGTAGTGCAAACAGTTATAATAAGCTGTAATAAATTGCCAGCACCACAGGATATTAATTCAAAAACTGTAAAGGAAGTTCAAGTGGAGTAGCTAGACCACCAGTTGTGCCTTTTAACCTCGTACTAAAAGCTGTGCTGGAAGCCTACACCTGGACGACGGTGAATGTGGGAATAACTTAAAGGTTTTTGGAGAGCTCGAGGCCAGCTACAAATCAGTGAGCCTGTTGTTTGCATCGTGAGAATTAGTAGATTTTTGTAGTAAAGAAAAATTTCAGCAGGTGCATCTGTGATTGTGGTGTAATAGGGAAGAGTTGACTTGGCTTGCTTTGTTTGTTTGGTTTTTTTTAAAGGAAGTCTTGCTTCAAAGCTAACAGTGGTTCTTGAGGGCATCACCAAGCATGTCTAAAAATCTTGCATGGATGGTTAGCACTGCTTGGTCAGTGCTCAGCAGCAGCCCAAGAAGCAAATGGAATGTTGATTATTTATGAAGGCAGAGGTTTATACTCAAAACTAATCTCTTTGATCTCCTGATGCAGTCAGCAAAAGTGAAGAAGCTTTTAAGTTTCAAAAAACTGGGGGGATGTTTGTGTGTTTGGGAGGGAGATCAGAAAAGCTCCTTCCGTCTCTGCCATCTGAGCTTGTAACAGATACTGCCTTTGCCTGCAGACTTTCTCACCTCTTCTGGCTTGGGCAGTCTGGTCTGTAAAAGAACTGAGATGGGTACAGGGCAGACAGCTGTTTGCAGCAGTGAACTATGGAATATCTTTTCAGTATTTGCTCCAGCACTGGGGCTACAAGGCAGCATATAGAGCTAGAGCTGGCGTGCCCAGAGCAAACAAGAGGAGGTCACTCTGGCTGAAAAAGCTGGCTGAGCTTCGCAGGGTGTTGCATGTGCCTCTCTGTTTGGCTCAGGCTGCTGCTTTCAAACTGTGGTAATTGTCTTTAATTCTCAGTGAGATGCTGGTATCATGAAACAAATGCATACAAGTCTTCCCTGGAATACAGTAGTTTTGTTGTATCTAATATGACAGGGTGATTACTGCAGTAAATATTTTGTCACCTTGATTTTACAGGAGTGGGGAAGTAGTATTGGAAAACAGAGCAAATTCTATAAAACAAATAGGAGGAGGTTATTCAAACTCAAAGGGCAGAAAACAGCAAAGATTTTTGAGTTATCTGAAATACATTTTAATGAGAGACTTTAAAAATGCCATTCTTTCAAAGTCTAGCCTGGAAATCCTTCCAGTTTTAACTTTGATAAGTTAATTTTGAATGTATTACAGTTGCAAGCAGTCATGTCCATGTCCATTTTTGTTTTAAAACAGCATCAGTGACAGCAGTAGCTCACAAGGTTTATCCCAGCCTTCCACACAGACGACGCAGTACTTGCGAGCTGACACACCTAACAATGCAACACCAGTAACCAGTAAGTATTAATCTAATAACAGACCCTCCTGGACAAAGCTGGAGTATTTGGTGATGAGGTCACACTGATTTAGTATGAAGTGGAAGAGCATGAACAGTTTACTGGCTTTGTCAGTTTTCCGCTTGCGTTCACATGCGTGGTTTTATCCAGCCAGGCCACAGTCAAGACTGGGGCCTGGGAATCATCATATGAGCACGATACTGCATTTCATCCAGTCTGTGAAGCAGCTGCTGGGAAGAAGCTGACTTAAGCAGTTCAGAGGGTTGTATAGAACTGAAAGAGATAATGACTGGGAGTACCCACCTAGCCCTAGGATCAGTTACTGAGTGGAGACCAAGGCAAGCAAGGACATCAGCATGTATTATTGACAGTACATTGTTCTTTTCATCTTATTGCTGCCATCTACAATGGAAATTAACAGAAAAGGCTTTACAAGGGTGATATATTAATTATTTTATTATTTTTAAAATTTTTTTACAACTTTGCTTGAAAGAACATAAAATGGTTAAAAGCAGTGGTTTATATATTCTGTGGTAGACTGATCTGGTAACTGACACCAGCTATATTCTGTGTTAATTCTGTAATTACTGAAGATGTTTATTATCTGTGGAATGTTTACTTCTCCAGTTGTTGTCTGTCATCTCCCGTGGAGGGATATCCCATAGAGCATCACTCCAGGGAAGGAACTGCTCAGACTGTAGGGAAGCTTGGTGGTGTAGGTACACACTTGGTGTGCGGTTCCTTGGCAGGTCAGTCTCATTAGCCTGACCCTGAGCTGTCCCTCCCCATGTGCTGGCACTTACGCTGTTAGGCTGCTAGACAGTTCAGGTTGCTGAGCCAGCTAAAAACTTGACTTCTGTAGAGTGGGGGGTTTTTGGTTGGCTCGTCTCTCTGAACTGGCTTGTAGCTGAGCTATACGAGCAGCACAGTTAGTGCTTAGAGGGACAAGTCTATGTGACTGAGCATTAGAAGAAGGCAGGACTTAGCCCAAACTCCTTTGGCTTAGGCTGCTGCTGGAGAGCCTGCTTTCAAAGAGTTTATACTACAGAGTGAGAAAAATGAGGGGCCACGGCCAAAGGAGCAAACTTTCTCTGTGTTAAACTCAAGTTGCTGTTTTTCTCAGCCAAGGAACTGCCAAGCTGTAGTACCCTGACACTCCTGACCTTTTCAGAAAGTTTAAATTAAATGGATTCTGTTTTCATCTACTACCACCAGTAGTTTTTCTCTTCAGTAATGCTCAGTAGAATCATAGAATCATTTAGGTTGCAAAAGACTTAATAGTGATACTAACCATCTCAATTCATGAAGGAGCACTGCAGAAAAGTTGTGATTACTGTTCAATCCTATTGTGTCTTTGTTTCCTCACTTGTGAAGGCAGGTGTTCACCTAAGACTGAATTGTAAATTTGGGAAGGTTTTGTCTGTCTTCTAATTTGTGCTGGATCTCCCTAAAAACAAACAAAAAAACCCCAACAAAACAAAGGCTCTTTTTTTTCTCAGTGGAGTTCATCTTTCTCTGATTTATTTAGTAGAGGCATTAATTTAAAAATAACTATTTAAAATAGTAAAAAAAAAAATCCTTTCCAGGGTGTTTGGAACAGACCTTAGCATGCAGCTAATTTTTGAGCTGGTTTTCCCTCTTGCCACTTAAAAGTCCCTCCCCAGCCTTTTTAAGTTTCCATCTCTTACCCCAGATTATGTTGTGCTGTTGTTATTCTATTAACCTCAGGTTTTTAGGTTGACCCTTTTAAGTCACACTCTTCGGTCAATTTGAATATGGCCTGTGGAAACTCAGTAATGAGCCTGTGGCAAAAGGGGAAAGCACCAAGCCCATAGTGAAGGTTAAACCCTCCTCACCTTGACAGCTGTGGTAGCCACTATGCCTAAGTGGCATCTGCTTGTTGTGTACAGTCTTTGTTGTCTCAGAATGTCTCTTACCTGTTTTGGGACACCCCTGGTAGCACAGGAGACAATGAAAATGGATAGAAGAAGAAAAAAGGTTGGATGCACGAAATAAACCAGAAGAATGTTCTTAGTCCTGCCACAGTCAGATTAACTTTGATGAAAAAAGTTACTGAAAACAAAGTAATTTGCAAGATTTCAATAATAATTCATAAACTTGTACAAAACTATTCGGACCTGTCTGACTGTATCAGTGTATCTAGATGTCTAGAAGTGCCAGAAGAGGGCACTGGTAGTTTTGGTCAGATCCTGCTGGGGTAAGGCACCTTCCTCACTCCAAGTCTTCTGACAGTTATTTCCTTGATGTCAGGGAAGTGCAGTGTTGTGTTATCGCCTTCAGTATGTTTTGTTTACTTGGTGTTAATAATGAGACTTGATTGCATGACTCTATATAGAATTCTTGTGAGATTCCCTCCTCCAGGAGGGAGTGACTTGTGATTTATTTTTTTTTGTTTAATAATACTATAATATTTTTAAGATTAATAATCTAAGTACATGATGTTTGCCTGTCTTTATACCTGTAGGTGGTGCTGAGGTGAAGCAATGTGCTTGTATTCTCATTATAAGGGTATTTATATTGGTTTGTTTGGCTCTGCTGGCTCCTCAGGTTATCCTACGTTGCGGATAGAGAAGAATGATCTTAAAAGTGTCACTCTAATGGAAGCAAAAGCTAAAGTGAAGGACATAGCCATCTCCAGGGAGAGGATAACTCTGAAAGATGTGCTCCAAGAAGGTATTTACAGGACTCAAACACTCATTGGCTGCAACATGAGATAGAGATATGTATATAGAGAGCTAGATTTTTGTGAAATTAGTAATGGATGACGTTTCTGTTCTTCGTAACTTCAGTGGAGGAGAAGAGTGATGAATGATGTTTGCATTTGGGGTGTGGGGAAAGCAGTTTCCGGAATCTGCTAGAATGGGGGAGCGACTGTGCTCAGGAAATTATTCAGCTTGTCTGTCTTAATATCTAGTCCTTTATATAAAGGAAATGGTAAGATGGTTAAGGAATAAGGTAATCAGTTGGGGCTGTAAGTGGCAAAGTAACCCACCTTGGTAAGTTACTGCAGGAGAGTGTCTCTTAAAAAAAAAAAACAAAACAAAAACCCCACCAAACAACCAAACCAAAACAATGCCCTCCCAAACAAGCAACAAAAAAAAATTAAACCCCAAGGCCCACAAAAACCTTTGTTCTCTAAAATGATTGTCTCAATTTGATACCTTCTGAAGCGTCTAACCAGCAGGTGCAACAGTTACAGCTCTGATACACAAAATTCAGAGATTACCTTATTTGTCTTATTTGGTGTTTACTTTGGAAGTGTTCATGTACAGTGATAATTGGTTCTTGTTGATACTGAATTGGGAAATAGCCTTAAATATTTAGGAGTTTCTGTCATTAATCTTTACTGCTGCAACTTCAAGGTTGGATTAGATGATCCTTGAGGTGCCTTCCAACCTGGTATTCTATGATGAAGTCTGTGTTCTCTGAGCATTATGAGAAGTCAGACTTTCCAAAGCTAGAGATCTGAGATACTACCTCCAAAGAACGTAGAACTGCTTTGTATTACTGTCTGAAAAATAATGGGAGGATGCTAACACTCCCTGTTTAATGTATGCCTCTAAATCTATAAGAAGATAGCTTTGTGCTTGACTCCAGTTTCTGTTTTGCAAAAAGCTTCATTTGTATGAGGCATGTACTTTGTTTTCCTTTTTGTCTGTATCTTCCCTTTGATATTTACACGTATCTTTATATTTGAAATATGTATTTAAGGGACTTTCTTGATGTCTTCAAGAACTGAAGTAAGGAGCGGTTTAGTTTACTGTTGAATAATTCCATACTGTGTATTTATGGTTGCCTTGCAGTCTCCTTAGTTAAACTGCTTCTTAGTAAGATTACAATTTGAAGACCCCTATCTTTGAGTGTTTACTTGCAGTCCCAGGATAGGTGTTAGAAATATTTCACTGCCTCTGTTAAGTGTTTAAACACCAAATGAGACCCATACTTCATGCCAGAAGATGTACAGCCAGGCTAAGGCAATTCTATTGGTCTTTCATTCTAATCAGAGAGGACCAATCAAGTGGGACATAATGAAGAGACTGCATGAAGGTGATGCACATATTGGTGCCACAGTAATAATGTGACAGAAAAATGTTGCCAACCTGAGTTGTATAAAAATTGTGTATTTTACCACTCTGCAGTTGTTCTTATTATATCAATGTAGCTCTTCTTGCTGCAATAGCATTGTTAAAATTTTGTGGATGAAAAAATGTTGGAGAGACTGAAAAAAAACCCTAAACAAACCCAACACCTTCCAGCTAAGGTGAAACATTTGAAAAATGTGATACTGTTTGTTTTCAAACTTTTCTATGTGTACTAGTTGGCTGAAACTGGTATATCCCTGTGAAGATTTAAAAACAAACAAACAAAAATTTCATCTTTGTGAGAAGTGTTTTGACTGGAGAATTCCAGATTGGCTGGATGAGAAAAGGAGGAAGCTGGAGTTTTTAGTGTAGACAGTTGACAAAGACTGAACTGCCACAACTAAACCCATCATCAATATTGATACTTAATGTAACTGGATTCTGCTGCTAATGTTAATTCACTCTTATGGTTGTCCCCCTAAGTTATCTAAAACTTTCAGCATTTACTGCATATAGTTCTGAGTCCACCTGGTGCTGGGCATTCAGGACTTAGGTTTTCACTGCCATTGCTCCTAAGTTTCTGCTGATATATTTGGAGGTAGTGTTTTCTTACTTAATATTCTGTTTATATTATCAGTGTATTTTAACCACATAATACTAATTGTATGTTCTCTTCATAGGCACGTTTGGGCGCATTTTCCATGGAATTCTAATAGAAGAGAAAGACCCCAGTAAAGAGAAACAAGTTTTTGTGAAAACTGTTAAAGGTATGTTGACATAAAGGAATGGTTTTGTGTCCAGTTGTTTGGATTTTGCTGCATGCTGAGTGTATCAAATCTGTCTTTAAAAAACAAACCCCTCCTCCCCAAAATATGCAGATAGTTACTGCTTAAAAAGCAAAACCAATTTGGATGCTGCCTTCAACCAGAGAGAACAGGAATCATATATGGAAGAAAAATGCATGTGTTTTCCACCACTGCTTTCAGTTATTGCAGCTTGGATATTTTCACTTGTTATTCTTCTAAATAAATGTTATATTAGTGGTGGGTAATGTAATGTATTTGCAGCATGTAATTGTCACAGCCTTTTCCCTTGTGGATTGCTGAAAAAAAGCACCTGAAATGCATCTTAAAAATCTTTTATAAACAATTGTGACTGTACAAAAGATAGGGCATAGTTTCTGCCATCCTTAAAAACTACTGCTAAAGCATGAGAATTATCATTTGGAACTTTAATTTATACAAATATAGCATCTTGGCTCAAGAAATACTTTTTTGAAGTGTTTTAAATTTTGATAGAGTTAAAAAACAAGGTAAGTAGAGATGAAAAACACATTACATATATACTATGTATATATTACATATATTCTATATATATCCCACATATATTCCTTTCTCTACACTCATTGTTCAGAGAGTCCTCTAGTAGCTCACAATATGAATTCTCTGTACAGTAGTTGCTTCACCAGTGATTTTTGTCTCTTCAAGTGGATGTATTATTGTCTTGGGTTTTTCATATTACAATTTCTTTAATTATTTCTTAAAAAAAAAAAATTAGGCTTCTATAAGAATTTCAGCTTGTTTTACCTTTTTTTTTTTGTCTGGCTAGTAAGTTTTAAAGACACTAGTTTTAAAGAGGAAGATGGGAGTTGGTAAAACTGCTAAATTTTGTTGTTGCATCTCTATGCTACCCATTCTGTGGCATTTTAAAGAAATAGATCTCGCTTAAAGCAACCTTATATTATTCTTGGTATGTTCCTCTCACCATCAGATGCTTGTGGTAATAAAGAAGTTTGTGTAAAGCCACTTAGAAAAACATTCGCACTCACTTCGCAGGGAGGAATTTCTTAAAGTCAGCCTGATTTGGAACAAAAGAAGCTAAAAAAGGGGGTCCGTACATCTTGACACGGTCTGAAGTGGCAGTTTGGGATAGATGCTGTTGAATTCTTGAGCAGCATGTTGTTCTTGTAGGCCTAGCAGGATGGTGTGCTTTGGCTACAAAGGCAGATCAATGCCCGATGCCATACCTGCTGCTCAAACAAAGTATATTGAACTTAAAAAGGTCCAACTTGTCAATAATGTGAGTCAGGCGCCTGTGAATAATTAGCCTCCTTTTCTGCAGAACAGTTCTTACCTCCTAATCAGCCTGGTGTGGCTTAACTGTAGGGTGGGATGGATACCAACGGTGAAGTATTGCTTTGTGGCCATCAGGAAAGTAACCTGTGAGTAAATGTCTCAGCATCGAGTCAGCCAGCGGAGCTTGCTCTGTGCCCTGGAACAACTCTGTGTTTCTCATAAGGGATTCACAAAAGACTGAACAGTGAGGGTTTGCTGCTCTTGCTTTTCCTGCTCTTCTCTCTTGCATGTCCTTGTGGGCATTCCTAGATCGAGAGGGACAGATACTCTTGTAGTCACAAGATGTTTCCATTATTTCCTCAGGAGTGTCTCTGAGGTGCTACCCTTTCATTCTGTAACACTTTTCGTCCCTGCTGAGTCCAGAGAGGCCTTCTGAAGAGTAGATTTGAAGCCTCTTTTTGGAAGATGTTGGCAGCTACCGCTGAGCATCATGGTGGTAGTTATAACTCTGTCTGATGAAGTAGTCATAGTCTTAACAAAAGTAACAGTTCTCTTAAATTAAGGCAAGTATTTTCTTGTAGGGACTTCTAGCAGGAAGCAAAGGAGTGTCATCTGCTTAAAAAAAAAAGTATACTTCTTTACAGTATTTTTGGATCTTTTCCAGAATTCTGCCCTCTTCTGTTTCCCCTCCCTGCCATACAGTTCTGACTGCCATCCTGCATTGATTTGAGAAAGTTTGCAAAAGACTTATCCTGTATCATGTGAGCCTGGTGCTCTTCTGTGTTTGATAAGGCAGTCTAACTTGGAGCATCATTCACCAGTGTTGTCATATAATCTGTGATCCCCTTCACTGTGTTATTTGATGGTTCTCTGCCCCAATTCAGAGTCAACAAATGCTACAGCTCGTGAGCCCCGAAGTTGTTGTGAGCTAGGGCAGTTTGACAACTGTACAGCGCTACTCAAGCATGCTTGCTTTTTATAGCATTGGATTAAATGGCAAGACAACATTCATGAGAGCAGATCTTAACTTAGCTGCCTCCTATCGCCACTTATCTAGTTGCTTTACCAAAATAGGGCTTCCAATCCACCCATAAAACCAGATTTCTCCCTTGCAGTGGCTTGTGTCTTTAACACAGTGCACATCCTGATTTCTCTAGCCCTTCCCTTTGCAGTCAGAGATCTGATGGTTATGGTGAATTGGAGCACAGTCTTAAGGGAGTAATGGTATTCACATAATTGTTGTCTGTAGAGAATTTCTCTGCCTTAAAAAGGATCTATATGGATGAAGTTTATAATAGATTTTGATGATACTTGTCTGTGAAATAATACTGGTTTGGGCAGCAGAACGTTGCTAGGAAAATAACTATAAACATCCCCACTTAACAGCAGTTCATTTGCAGTGCTAGTATTAAGCAGCTTCATCTTCCTACCCCAGCTGTGATAGCTTTGTGCACAGCTGGGTCATGTAATAAGTTGGGAATTTGATCTGCTTGGAAAAAAAGAAACAAACCTGCAAAAATCCTCTTAACCAGACTTTTTCCTTCATCTCGTTCATTCTGTGACCACACACATGCACACTGCTGTTTTGGCACAAACACAGGAGTAGGGCAGGACCACAAAAGTGAGATGGATATGAAAACTATTAAACTGACTTAAGTATCTCTGTTGCTGAAGGCAGGAAAGGAGCCTGAGGGTCATGGAAAAGAAACAAGGGGAAAAGGCTTTGTCCGTGTAGTTAAGTTATCCCCATGAAAAAAAGCACAAGCTGCTCCAGTACTGCATTGTTTTACCCAGTGGTGCATGCTGAAATGGGTAAAATAAAATCTAACGGTACCACAAATGACAGAAGATAATGGGGTGTGGGGTGTTTCAGATCTTCTGGAAAATGTGAACTAAAATTCTTTTAGCAGGTCATGTGAGGAAAAATAACCTCTTGAGCGAAAAACCACCCCTTTCTTCTCACCAGGATCAGAGCTTGGAGACTTAAGACACTGCATTAGCTGTTTTGACATTAGGGTACTTGCTATGGCTTAAATCTGAATTTGCCAGTAGAAGAAACCCTTCGAAAGGAGAATGCCTGTGCATGCCAAATATGATCAGTCCACTTGTGTCCAAACTGTCATAATCGTTTGGGCTGGAAGGGGCCTTTAAAGAACGTCTAGTCTATGGACAGTGACATCCTTCACTAGATCAGGTTCCTCAAAGCCCTATCTAACCTGACCTTTAACCTTGAACACTTCCAGTGATGGTGCATCTGCAGCTTCTCTGGACAGCCTGTTCCAATGTCTCACCATCCTCACTGTAAAAAAAAAAACCAAACAAAAAAAACCCCGAACATTTCTTTCTTGTGTCCAATCTAAATCTACCCTCTCTCAGTTTAAAACAGTTGCCCTTTGTCCTGTCACTACAGACCATGATAAAAAGTCTCCCTTGGTCTTTCTTTTAAGTCCCCTTTAAGTACTGAAAGGCCAAAATAAGGTCTCCCTGAAACGTTTTCTTCTCCAGGTTGAACAAGCTCACCTCTTTCAGCCTTTCTGCATAGCAGAGCTGTTCCAGCCCTCAGATCATTTTCATGGACCTTTCTCTGGAACTGCTCTGACAGGTCCATGTTTTTCTTGTGTTGGGGACCCCAGAGCTGGACATAGTACTGCAGTATATACAGTACATCCTGGAGTGATTATCCACTGGACGTGCCCAGGAAGGCCCAACAAGTAGTATGCATGGAATTGGAAGCCTTTCTTGTGCCGTTGTGTTGTGGTTTAACCTCTGCTGGCAACTAAACACCACAGAGCTGCTCAGCAACTGTACCCTCCCCTCCTGTGGGATGGGAAGGAATATTGGGAGAAAAAAGGTGAGACCCTGTTGGTTGAAATAAGGACAGTTTAACAGAACAACACAGAGACAAGAAAGTAACAGTAATCACAGTAATATTAATGAAATCATACAGAAACTGAGTGATACAAATTGCAAGGCTCTGCTGGTACCCGAGATGAGCTTTCCCTGCTCCAGCTTCAAGCCCCATGCTGAAAACCTGGGTCTGCTTCCCAGGCCAGCCCTCCCCTTATATAGGAGGTATGATGTAATCAGTATGGTATTGAATATCCTGTGGACTGGTTCTGTTGTCTGTCCTGGCTTTCTTCCCTCTCAGCTGCTTGGGCTGGCAGCTACTTGTGAAAATTAACCCTGTCCTAGCCAAACCCAGGACACATGGGCAGCTCATGTATCTTGGCTTTTAGGAGAAGATCTCTGCTGTGCTAGGAAAGGTGTCAAAGAAGGGTTATTGTGCCATTCAAGTAATAATTTCTGGATACTGCTCATGAGAAAAATCTGAAGAAAGGTCATGCCGTAGATAGAACAGCAGGTGTCTATCATAATCATAGAATACTGGAATGGTAGGGGTTAGAAGGGACCTCTGGAGATCATAAAGTCCAGTGCCCCTGCCAGAGCAGGATCACCCAGAGCAGGCCACACAGGAACAGATCCAGGTGAGTTTTGAAAGTCTCTAGAGAAGGAGACTTCACAACCTCTCTGGGCAGCCTGTTCCAGGGCTCCGTCACCCTCACAGGAAAAAAGTTTTTCTTCATGTTGAGGTGGAACTTCCTCTGTTCCAGTTTGTGACCATTGCCTCTCATCCTATCACAGGGCATCACTGAAAAGAGCCTGGCTCCTTCTGCTTGACACCCACTCTTCAGATATTTCTAATCATTAATAAGATCCCCTCTCAGTCTTCTCCATACTAAACAATCCCAGGTTTCTCAGCCTTTTCTCATAAGAGAGATGCTCGAGTCCCTTCATCATCCTTGTAGCCTCCCTTGGACTGTCTCTAGTGTTTCCCTGTCTCTCTTGAACTGAGGAGACCAAAACTGGACGCAATACTCCAAATGTGGTCTCACTAGTGCAGAGTAGAGAGGGAGAAGAACCTCCCTCGACCTGCTGTCACACTCTTGTTTATCCACCCCAGGACACCATTGGACTTCTTGGCCACAAGGGCACATTTGGTGTCCCATGGATAGCTTACTGTCCACCAGGACTCCAAGGTCCTTCTCCATAGAGCTGCTTTCCAGCAGGTCAACCTGCTTTCTGGAAGCTTTAATAACTTTAGAAGTTTAAGGATCACAAGCCAGGGGCAGAAGGTGTTACTTGTTCATATTTTCTCTAGATCCTTAGTGTTGGACATCTAGTTGTTCTTTTCTATTTTAAATTGACAGTTTCACTGACTGTTTGTTAGTTGTCGTAAAAGTTTTAGCCTTTTTCACATTTAGCCTTTTCTATGGATATTTCACCTTCATTCCTTCTTTAAATGGACATTCATGAAGATTAAGGACATGTGTCTCATTACGAGCAAGAAGAAACATTATCTGTGCTATATTTGGGATATTAGAATCCATGGATCAGCAGAACCTGAATAAGTTCTTTGTTAGAAAAAGGAGAGACTTGGCTGACGTTTTTCTTCATTGTGTTTCTTTCCTACTTCAGCAGAAGGATTTTACGAGGTGGTAAGGCTTCACTTTCCGATAGGAGGAGGTTTCCCATCACTCTCAGCTTTGGGAAAGCGTCTTGGTTGGAACGTTTCTCAAAGCTGGGATTGTGTCTCTTGCCAGTGATTGACAGATCTCTTCTGCCTTCACACTGGATGAAATAGACTTTTTTGTGAATGTTCTAGATCACCTTGCATGAAAAGAGGAAGAAAACACACTTATTTCACCTTTGATTTAAAGAACACATTGTTTAAAAGCGTTTTTCCTGTGAAGGAGAAAATTCTTTTCAGAACAAATGGAATTGTCTTATTCCAGGAACATACGCAGTGAGTTGTGCAGAGCCCTGACTCATTTAGTACGTTCTGGCCAAGGTACATTTTTGTTAAAAACAACCAATCGTGTTGTTAAAGATAACCCGACTGCTTCCATTTCATTTTCTAACCACTTAACATTTTTCTTACGTACCATGAAGGAACGTTTGAAAACAAACCACCCATGAAAAGTCCTGGAAACAAAATAAGTGAAGGTAAAGTCTTAAATTAAGACTTCATCATTTTAATAACTGTAACAAAATTTTGAGTTCTGTTCTTATCATCATGGGTCAGTAAAGGACTCCTTCAGCATTCTCGGCTACCTTCAACATTATAGTTTGAAATTCTTTCTTTATTGTTAATCTAAGATGGAATTCTCAGAGTGCACCCACATAGACAGTATGGATCGTGGTGCTGTAATGGAAGCATTGGAAAAGGACATTACCATGAATTCCATCTGGTACATCTCGGGACTGCAGCTGCCTTCCCAGTATTTGCAGTACACAAGACTTTTCTAGCAGGAGTCAACATACACTTTGCATCTGAGAACTTGGGCTATGCAAAGCAGGAGAAAGGAATAGGCATCCTTAGGTCACTTGAGCAGGTATAATAGGCTTTGTGTTAACCAAGTTGAAGGGTTTCTCGTTTGTATTAGATGTACAGTGACGTGGAGCATGCACAGTGGTTCCCAAGGTACTGTTTTTAAATTGCATTGATTTTACATTTCTGGGCAGTTCATTCTTAAAAGCACTGCCTTGTAAGTTCAAGCCTTAAATGTACAGTATTTAAGTTAGTTGTTAAAGTATTTAACCTCCCAAAATCAGAGCACAAGATCCTGTTTCTGTAGAGGAAAGTTTATGAAAAAAATAAAAGACAGGAAAAAAAGCTGCTTTTAGTCTGAGTTAAATTCTTTAGTATCTTCATAAAGGAAGATACTTTAAAAAAAATTAAGGAAAAGTAGCATATTTCTGAATATCAACTTTAAATATGCACTATATTTGTCATTCAGTCCTAGTTGATTAAGAAAGTATCCTAAGACCTAAAGTAGTACAAGAGACGTTAAAAAAATAACCAGTAGCAGCTCTCAGAGGGTGATCTACAAAGTACTATATTACTTAAAGTTTTACTATTCCGTATGTTTCTGCAGGGGAAAAAAAACCCATAATCTACTGTACAATTTCATTTACATATAGTTAAAATCACTACTTGCATTTCAGTTCTGTTAGCTGCTGCCCTTTAGTAGTTAATAGACTTTGAAACATTAGATCAGTTAGATCTCTTCACCAGTTTCACTTCACATTTACTTACACTTCCAGTTTCATTTTAAGTTAAACAGATTACTGAGCAGAGAGCCTTTTACAAGACTAAGGCTGGTGTCCTATGTTGTAACTTCCTTTATGGTATTTGTGTGTCTGTATCTTAATATGTGGAAGATTGGAATTCTGTAGGATGTGTGGTTGCCTTGTAAAGCAGATAAATGTTGACATGTGAAAGCATAGCCATTACCTGAATGCCTCTTTAGCTGTCTAGACTTGCACATGCAATAGAGTGTCTAAACAGGTGGAACATGTTTTTCCTTCGTTTCTGTGGTAGACAGAAAGATATCAGATGTGCTGCTGGCCTCCACGGTAATATGTCACTGTCAAGCTGTTAGGCCTCTTGAAGTTTTAAAGCATGCATATTTTTGTGTATCTGTTTTCCCTTCTACTTGGGAAAAAACATATTGGATCATGACTGCTTGCATTCCTTAAGCAGCTCATCCTTCTATTGATGGAAAGTTTTGAAAATGTCTGCTAGCAGCATTAAAAATGTAATATGCAACAGAAATGAACTCAGGATAATCTTCAGGTGCTTAATTTCTTTTAAAAATACCAAAGACTTGTGTGGAAGTGTTAAAGCAGTACTCAGGCATGTATTCTTTTTGAACTGCGTTTGAATTCTGCCTTAAGAGAAATTTTACATAATTAATTGCTCTGCAGAAGCAGCAGTAATTAAAAAGGATGTGTTGATACTAGGAGAATTTCCTACCTGAAGCTGAACATTTAGGGCAGTTCTAGTACTGCTCTCAATTCCTCCAGTCACAGTCTGTGACCGTTGTGCCTGTGTGTTTGTCACCCTTCAATAACTTGAGCTTGTGGACTTTGTCACAGTATATTTGACAAAGCCCACAAATTTGAAATAAAACAAGGGTAACACAAGCTTTATGGAAACGGGTAGCCATACAGGAAATGGGTTGTAAAGTGCTCTGATGTTGGGGAATATTAGTGTGCAGTATGAGATGGAAGGAAGTTCACATGGGAACATGATGTTTCAAATGGTCCAGAGATGAGAAAAGCTCCAGGTAAAACCCTTTCTTTAAACACTGCTGTCAGGAAACATGTTTATTGGAAACTATAGTGTTTGCAGAGCTGCTTCTGATAGGAATGCTGAAAGAAATTGCTGTGTGTTACTGCCCGTAGTACACCATGATAGGGCTCTGGAATGACTGAAGTAAAATTTGAAACCTTTGGTGTTACATCTTTTAAGACTCTGCTTTGTTTTCTGTCTGAAGAAGTAGATTTCAGTGACTGTACTACAATCTGAAGTCTTTAAGTTGTAATGCTGTGCTTTGTTATTTTGAGATTCTAGGAGGTTTGACTTAAAATGTTATTCTTGAAAGCCATCCAGCTCATTGGGTAACCCATGGCAATATCAATTTTTTATAATATTTTTTTTAATAATTATTACATAATTGCTGTTTTTCTTCTCTGGCAAGTAATTTAAGGTGTGGAGTGACTCTTCCCATATGCTACTATCTAGTGAATTTAGAGCATGATGCTCTGCATAGTCTGAGAGCAAGCAAATTGTTGCAATGTTAGTTGTCTTCGCAAAACATCACAGAGGGTTGGTTTTTTTTTTCCATGTTACAGTGATTCATGTGCCTGGTGAGTGATGAAGAACAAAGATCTTAAAATACAGTTTTGCAGATGGAGTTTGAGAAGTTGGTAAAATTCAAATAGGTGCTCTTTCTCCCCAGGAAGCAGGAAGGGCCTCAGCACATATCACACTTGCCAGAATTGTGTGGAGAGATTAGACTTGTGTATGAAAATAGTAGTGCCAAAGAGCCCTGTTCTGCCCGACTATATACAAATGATGTAGTATTGTGAGATAAACTTGCAGACATATCAAAGCTTCTTGAAATCCTAGCTTGTTCTTGTCTGTGCCTTAGGGTAGACTTTCAAAGCCAGGCTCTTGGCACGGAAAGGGTAAAAAAGCATCTTCCTAATTCTGGCATGCATTTACACCTACCTCAAATGGTCTTGTTTTTAAGCACTTTCTGAAAGTTGGACCTTTTTTGGTCCTAATTAAACATCTAGAATTACTGCGGGGTATTAAATCTTTTTCAACTCATGTGACCTAAAGTGTTTGCTGTTCAGTTACTCAGCTGTTGTGAAAATCAAAGATACTCTTTCAGGGCTAAGAAGCACTGACCTGGCTACACCTCATGAGCATCAGGTTGCAACTGCATGACTTATTGAGCACTGACTTAATCATAAATAGTTCTAATATCTCAGATGGAAGTTTAAGGTTTTTTTTTTTAAGGTTTTTTTTTTTTTAGGGCTTTGAAGGGCTTTGTGCAGCAAGCCTTCGTTGCCTTGCCCTGGAGCATTCAGTTTAAACTTGGCACTGTTCTCTGAGGCACAGATTTAACGTGTGTGAGACTGCAGCCTTATCTGTCGCGACTTTAAGTTGCTTTTCTAATTTATGAGGTTTCTGACTCTGTGGGAGACTTTTCCCTTATTCCTCCCATCTTTAGCTGTGTGTGTGGCTGTGTTCGTATCAAATAACTTCACGGACCTTGTACAGAAAAAACAAGCTGCAAAAGCCTGTGGGCATTCTTGTGTGTTTGAGAAGATCATTCCCTAGGTCTTATTTTGTGTGGCTACACAAACAGTTCTGTGAATACAATGCCCACATGTTTGTGCTTATATCAAATCTCAGTAAGCGTTGTATTTATGGTTTCAGTACAGAATTGATATTTGGACCAGGCAGGAAAGTGAAATCTGTAGGATTCATCTTGACATTCTTCGTAAAAACATCTCACCAGGCCAGAACTGCTGGGTCATGGCTGTTGCTGGTGTTGCTCTGGGACTCTGTATTTTGTATTTCTCCTATCAAAGCCAGAAATGCTGTATATTTTCTGGATTGCTTTTAAGGGGTGTCAGTGCAGGACGTTTGGATTCACCAGGTCCTGTACAACCAAATGTACTACTACCAAAATCACCACCTTCTTGATCTGTGAAAACCTGTCTGTTGGATGCTGTCTGTTGGTTATAATCTACTAAATGTGACAGTTCGTTTGAAAATACTTTTTGTTGTGTAACTAAAGAAAATGGTCTTGAAAGTAAATCTGCTTGCAGTGGGGACTGTTGCAGTAGCATTATTTTGGGTTTGGGTTTTTTTACCCACTTTTGACTGGAACCCCTCAAAGTGGTGATTTCCATTCTATTTTGAATCGTATCTAGGACAAACCCACCATAATCAAACTGTGTGGTGATTGTAAATTGGCACCGGTCTAAGCTAGGGGAGCATTAGCCTGGTACTGCTATTGTTTGTTCTGAGTGTGTTGAATTTGTTGGTGTTGTGAAAGTTTTTTCCTTACAGAAAACAAGGAAATAATATTGATAAGAAAACACAATACCGATGCTGTGACTGTTTCACAAGATAAGATTTAGATTTCTGTATATACTTGAATGGGAGTCAATCATCCTTTTGGGTGCTCTGTGACTATAGTGTAGTGTCTTTGAGCTGAAAGAAAAGAATGAACCCTAACAGTGACCTGCTGAAAAACACCCTGTGTAGTGGAAAGGGAAGAGCATTGGAAGAAGCGTGTTGTCTCTTCAGTGTTAGTGTGAAGAGGTGAATAGGTGCATTGTCCAAACCAGATTAACTTGTTCTGTAGATTTTAAATCCAGTCTTAAATACTCGGTGTTTTAGAGCATCACATTATTGCACGGTGGCTCTTCAAATTAAAAGCAAACCAGTTAAGCAAGCACAGGGCCAACAGGTGTATAAGCAAGTTAATCATCTTAAACATTTCTAAGGTTATAAAGAGTCAAGTATTTAATGTATAGAGCAGTAAAATAGTAAATCTAGAAATCAATGGTATCTATCAGCGTGGCAGTAATCTGCAGAAGCCCGTGTTGGTCATTGCGCAGTGAACCAGCGTCTTCTCAGCACTTTGGTGCTTTTTGGGCAATGCACAGCATGCTCTGCTGCTTCTAGCAGCACCAGCCCTGTGTGCAGGATGTGCCCTGTGCTGCCCAGTGCAGGCAGTTCATGCCTGCCCAGAAACTGTCAGGAAGTGGTAAAAGTACAGTCTGTCAGCACCTGGAGTGTGTTTTATTTCCTTTTTCAGCTTCACCCCATTTGTTTAAGCAGAGTGCCCTAGAACTTGGCTTGCTCATTTGGTTCTTTTTTTAAATTCCATTTTCAAAAAGTAAGCAAACAAGTTTTGTTTATGCTCAAATGACCTCAACTGGCTTGCAAATATGGACCAGATTGTAATTAATACGTTGGTTTGTTTCCAAAGTTGTATCTGCAGTTCCTTTTATTTATTTATTTTTTAAATCAGATCAAGCCTCAGAGGTGCAGGTGACAATGATGCTGACTGAAAGCTGTAAACTTAGAGGACTTCATCACAGGTAAGCTAAGCAGTGTTTATAAGCAGAACTGTATCTGTGTGAGCTGAAAATACTTGTGCTTAAAGGTCTCTTGGGGGGAGAAACCAAATTTTTTTCAGAATTCAGCAATATTTTGTCTGTTCAGAATTTTTAATCTATGAAGAGCTGAAGTTATTTTGTGTCACTTTAAAATACAGAATTCTAGATGTGCTTCTTATTGCAAAGAGGGTTTATAAGCTTTTTTTCCTACTTGTCCAGTCCATACAATCAAATGGTAGCAATGTGTGAGAAAATGAAAGTCTTTGGTTTGGTGTTCAAGCCTTGCAGTAAAAGACGGGTAGATATTCCTTTTATATATTCTCAGTTATTACACAAAAAGGTGCTGCAGGCTTTTGTTTATTCTGGTTCTTGCACAGCCTAGTTGTTAAATGTGGTGGGAGCCTAGTAATGGCAGGATTAATTCTATATGCAGGTTGATTGTCAGTTTAGCTAATTTACTAGTCTGTTTTGTAGCATTCATAATTTTCGACATGGCACAGCAAAGTACTGGTTAGGTACTGTCCCATGTGGACGTGAGGAAGTGTTTTGTAGGACTCTCATGTCCTGGTATGGCATCGTAACAGCACTGATAGGATCTATTCCTTAAGAATTAATGGTATGTGGTTTTGAGGTGATGCCTTAAGTTTTTTTAATATGATGCCCCAAAAATCTTGAATTAGTGGCAGGTTTGCAGCTTGGATTAAGGGCTGAAATTGGCCTAAAAGATCTTCCTTACTTGCAAGGATACAGGTAAGAAGAAACCTATGCTCGTTGTCAAGTCCCTTGACTGGTAATCGATCCATTTTTTTTACTGGTAATCTGAAGGAAATTAAAGTAGTTCAAGCAGAATTATTTCTTCTACAGTGCATTTAATAGTTGCTTTTCAGAGAGTTATTACAGTTAAGACCTTACCTAAAATACAGTGTTGTATTCAAAGGAGCAGCAGGTTCTTGAGGCAACATAGTTAAATTAGAAACAAAATGTACCAACACCCCACCCCACCCCCCCCCATCATTCAAAATCAGCTGTTATCCTTCCTTTTGCAAGTTAAACGCTTTAAAAAGCTTTTCTTCTGTACACTGCCTATGAAGCTTTATCTTGATTGAAGGTAGAGCTACATGGATATGTAGAGCTCATGGATATGACACAGAATTATCAGACAAGCACTGCTCTGGAGCTAAATATGTTATAGTTTACAGAATATAAAAATATTTTTTATTATATTTTATAACTGTAGTAGAATGATACACTTCCAAGTTGAGAATATATCGCTTCTTAACCTCTGTTCTCAGGAATTTATTTCAGCCCTTTTGGATCAAGGAGGAAAAAACTTGGAGAGTTCTTCCTAATGGGAAAGTATTTAAATATCTCTTGCTTAAAAAAAGTATGCCTAGGGCTTCAGTTATTTGGAGACCTTGTGCTCTGCAATTCATGATGGAAGATTCAGTGCTTTTCTTCAATGTTGAATTACTTTCACTTACTGTGTTTAGGGATCAAGAATATTTGTATCCAATTTCAGTTTCATAAAACTAGGAATTTCTCTCGCTGTCTTCCAGGAATCTGCTACCTATCACTCATGTCTGTATAGAAGAGGGTGAGAAACCAATGGTGCTGCTGCCATACATGAACTGGGGGAACCTTAAACTATTCCTGCGACAGTGCAAGCTGGTAGAGGCCAACAATCCTCAGGTACACTCAGAAATCTGTGACTACTTGCCATCTGTGTATGTGCCTTAAAAGAAAGAGTTGTGGTATTAACCTGTCCTGCTGTGACAATGGGAGAACTGGCAAGCAGGTTCCCTAGCAAGTGCTTGTCTTGATTCATACAAAGAAAACATTCTTGGCTGCATTTATCATGGGTGCTCAGAAGGCATGAAGCTGAGCTAAACTCTGAATAGGGTAGTAGCTGATATAACAATACATCTTAAAAAAAACCAAGACAAAACAACTAAAAAAAACCCCAAAAATCCAAACAAGCTATTTTGTCTTTTTTAATATGATTGTGGATTTAAGTTAGAATACATAGGGGAAAATTGCATTTGGAGAAATTTCAGATGTACTGATTTTATTTTTGGTATAACAGATTATCTCTTTAATTACTGTAATTCTTCATTAATTTCTAGTAAGCATAAAGTACTTCTGTTAAAATGCTGCTGTAGATTTGCTATTAAGTAAAATAAGTGGATTTAATTTTAGGTAAGAAAGCAGTATCTCCTGATTTATTTATTTATTTTACTGCTGTGGATTCTCTTTAGCGTTCATAACTTTACTGTGTTTCAGTGCAACCTGTCGCATATATTTCATGAGAAGTGAGAATAATCCTAGATGAGAACATATTTTTACTTACTTAAAATCTCAGTAGTTAGTGATGGATATTTATATGTAGCAAAATTATCCCTCTTGTTCAGATTACCTTGCCTTTTCTTCAACTTTGCCTTGGTTTGGCCTCTGCCATTAGACTAAATCGGGCACAAAATTAAATCTTGTTTCCTGAGCATTTGTCCCTGTTATGTGTCAAATGTGAAAAGAGCAAGGGCCATCTGCCTCTTAATTTACAAGTTGTGATAAGCTGCTAGGATTTTTCAACTTTGATGTTACTTGTTTTACTGCTTGATCTGTGTTATAAATCCCTATGCAGCGCAACAATATCCCTTTCCAAGAATTTAAGCATAAATTGTATTTATAACCTGTATTACGTCAAACAGGAATTGCTTCTTAGTAACTAGGGTTACTTCTAGTTAACTTCTGACTGTACTTAACAAAATGGAGCATTTGATGTCCTAGGTACTTACCTAAAGCAAACTCTTGAGTTTTCTGAACTAATAAGTGGCAACTGTTCTTAACCTGTTGAGGAAGAAGCCAATTTATTATTGGTTTAATTTATTATTTTGTTTATTTTAACCCTAGTCTTGCAACTTCAGTGTGTCCATCTGCATACTGAAGTTTCTGAAACACTATAGAAATAGAAGAGGGAACCCAAGGTATAAATATGCGCAAGGGTTTAATTTATATAGGACTGTGAAGTGTAAAAGTAGATGGAGTAGTAGCCTTTATACTAGTTTTCAGCAGTAGACAGGAGCAAGAAATTCGGCGTTTGTGCTGTGCTACCTAAAAATATATTGATTAGAAGGGCAAAATTAAATATTTTTGCCTATTTTCACCACTAATCAAAGGAGAAGCATGTAGCAGTGAGGCAGTTGAAAATTGGAAATGTTTGCCCCGGGCATGTCAGAAAAAAAAAGTTACAATTCAGAATGAATCTTCAGTAGTTTTCAACAGGTTGTAAACATCAGCCTCTAAAGGTGAGGGGAGAGGGAGAACTAGAATACAACAAACCCCACTAACCTCACAGGAACTGGGCTTGCAGTTTTGCAGTGATTGTTGTTCTGTGCTCTTGCAGGCAATTTCCCAGCAGGATCTTGTACATATGGCTATTCAGATTGCCTGTGGAATGAGTTACTTGGCCAGACGAGAGGTCATTCACAAAGACTTGGCTGCTAGAAACTGTGTGTAAGTACTCAATGCAACAGAGTCAGCATGCGGACAGTATTACAGCAGTACCTAGAGCTAGGAGAAGCTTTCTCCAATTGACCTGATCTCTGCTTTAAAATATAGCACTGTTTGGGTTTCTCTTCCAAGTTTGGGGTGAATAATTTTGTCAGTGAAGTTATTTTCCTCTAAGCATAAGGTGAGCCAGAAAGCATGGGTTTCAAGGAAGCAAAACTATCACTTTTTCAAAGGCTTGAAAAATATTAAAGCTTCCCTTCAGCTGTAATAAAAGTGTGGGATATCTTTAGCAGTTTATCAATGGATAGAGTTTTCTATGGAGTTGTTCTTCATATATTTTCTTGAAAAATGGCTTAATGAATTTGTTCATGGGTAGATTTGTTAGTTGTCAAATGGTGGGTAGATATGAATGTGCTTCATAATGGTAGAAAGGCCACAGTAGGGTTTGAGACCATCTTCTGACTAGAATACATCCTCAAAATGCAGAGATTGAGGTGTTTGACTTTTTATAAACCAGACTGCTCAGAGACCACTAACTGTGCTCATTCTCCACCTGCCTGACTACCTAATAAGGTAAAACAGAAAACACAGGGTTCTGCCTAAACTTAACTAAATGTCTGAAAATAGCAAAAGGGGCAGTTAGTCTGTGAGCTTAGTTTTATGATGTCTGCAAATAACGTCATGATTCAAGTAACACAGTTACTTTTCAGAATTTAAGACCATGTTTGAAGTCTGGAATTCAAGTTCCTGATTCGGGGAGACACTTCTGCTTTTGCTGTGCTGCTGGCGTCTGTTAGAGTGCTGAATATCTGGCTCAGCAAAATAAGAGTTCTGTTCCCCACACCAGAATGGGTCCTGCTTCTGGAATTTGGACAACCTTTGTCCCTTGTGCTCTGTCTACAAAATCACTCCATCTTCTCAAGTGAAGTCTTTGGCCTGGTTCTTCAGACATCCCAAAGAGGGCCAGCAAAGCCTCTCATGTTGCATCCAGGGGGCTAAGAGGAAAAAGCTGAGAGACACTTAAGCACTCTTGTGTGCTTAAGCACTTCAGATGCTTAAGCACCCATATAGCACATGCTGGGACAGAGCATTACAAATTACGCTTTGTATGGCATTTGTTTATGGACAGGTCTTGTAGGAATTTCTCTGAGTTCTTAAGAGTGATTAGATATGGAGATTTTCTGGTCTGTAAATGTTGAGGGTGATGAACTGACCTGAAAGTGCACAGAAATGAGATAAGAAGGTACTTGAGACAGTGAAACAGGAAACACACGTTGAACATTTCTATTTATTTTTTCTTATCAAAATAAGGAAATAATTGACAAAATGAAAAGACAACAAACACCGTTTTCCCCACCATTTTGTTACAGCCCCCCTAACCCAATGTTGTTTCTGTATTTTTGTCATGAGATGTTAAAGCCAACATCTTACCTGTATTCTGAAGTTAGCTGTTGATAAGAACATTGAACTTTATTACACGCTTGAAGTTAAAAGAATTTGCATTAACATTGTGGGGTAGGGGGGGGTGTAATCAGTAGGCTGTGTGCTTTTTTGAGTCATCTGTTGTTGTTTAAGTTTCCCTTATCCAGCATCCTCTTTCTGACAACAGTCAGAATGTATATCTCTTATTGAGGGATATAAATATCTTACCAAATTGCTTGATTGGAGACAAGCTTTTAAGCCATAAATAATACTGGTTTCTTTAACAAGATATTTAAGCAAAGCAAGGTCTAGTAATCTTTGGCTCATTATTGCTACAGAGGTACAATAGCTGCAATTTGTTTAATCGATTTGATAGGGAATCTCCAAGGGAGGAAGAAAAAATTTAAGGGAGTTGTTTGTTTGCTTTAGCTGTATTTTTTTTTTTTACTTGTAAATGTTTGATTTTATTTAATCTAAGACTGATGATTTTTCTAGTGCTTATCTGTTAATGCAGAATAGATCTGTTTTGATAATATTTGATAATCACAAAATAAACATGTCTAGCAGAGTGCTATGTCTTTGGAAGGTTGATAGTGCCATTAGTGTTCCCTAGTCTGAAACTTAAAAGTTGAGCATAAATATTTGCTGTAAAACTGTAATGCCAGGTTTGCTAAATACTTAAATTCTTTTTAAATTAGCATTGACGATGCACTTCAGGTTAAGATTACAGACAACGCGCTATCTAGAGACCTGTTTCCTATGGACTACCATTGCCTGGGAGATAATGAGAACAGACCAGTTCGATGGATGGCTCTTGAAAGCCTGGTTAACAATGAATTTTCCAGTGCTAGTGATGTGGTAAGTTGTTGTTTGTTTGGGTTTTTTCTCTTATGTTTTGTTACAGCATTTTGTTGACCTTTTTTCCTTTTTTTCAGCCATTGAAGATTAATGGCACTGAATAGGTAACAGTGATCTGTCCAGAACAGCATCTGTGCACCTGCTTTCTGCACTTGCTGCTCATGGCAGATAGTTTAAAGGTCAATCAGGTCCTTGTTGCATGGCAGAATTGCCTGTTATACACTGTTCTCTTTGGTAGCATTAGCAGGAAAGGCAGTTAAATTCAGTCAGCAATCTGTATTGGAATTTCTCTGCTACTGGAACGTGACCCAGAGTCCACAACAGAATATTTCAGTTGCAGTCTCATAGTTAGAGAAGTGAGGAAGAATTGCTTCCCTTGACCTGCTGGCTACACTTAGGCAACACAGCACAGAATGTAACTGGCTTCTTTTGCTTCAAGAGCATGCTGCTGATGTGTTCAACTTGTTCACCAGGACCAGGTCCTTTTCTGAGAAGCCACTTTCTAGGTGGTCAGCCCCATCCAGTCCTGATGTGTGAGGCTTTGCATTTGCTTTCCTTGAAGTTTGAGGTTCCTGTCAACTCATTTCTCCCGCTTCTTGAGGTCCTTCTGTAGAGCCCTGTCCTCCAGCCTGCCAGCTTCTCTGCCCATGTTGGAATCATCCATGAACTTCCTGAGTGTCTGGGTTGTTAATGGGGGGGTAAAACAGTACTGACTCCTGAGCAATGCTACTAGTAACCGGCTGCTGGGTGGACTACTACTGCTGGTAACAGCAGTTTGAGTCCAGCAGTCCAGCCTCTTTAATGTCAACATCTCACTAATTTGGTATAAGGATGCTGTGGAAAATAATGTAAAAGGCCTTGCTGAAATGCAGGTGAACATCCATTGCTCACTTTATGCCCACTAATACTGTCTTCTCGGACATAAACTAGTCAGGTCAGTCAGGCACAGTTTACCCTCGATAAATCCATGCTGACTGTTTATGCTTCATATGCATGGAAGTGCCTTCCAGGATCATGTGCTCCCCAACATCAGCAGGAGCTGATGTTAGACTACCTGGCCTGTAGTTCCCTGGATCCCCCCTCTTTAACAGAGAGCTTTTTTTCCAATTGCCAGCAACATTTCCCTGTTGCTGTGGCCTTTCGAAGATATTGAGAACAGCATTGCAGTGACTCCTGTCAGCTCCCTCGACATCCATGGATGCATCCTACCTGGTACAGAAAGGTCTGGTCTGGTGTGTATGCACTTGGCTTTATTTCTGAATTTTTTCCTCTGAATGTACAATTTCTGGATAGTTTGATCTCTGGTTTTCCAAAAGTCTTCAGCCCTGCAAGCTGATGTATTCTCCCTCTGTTCCTCAAGTAGCCTTCTTCTGCTTCCACCCTCTTTCTTTCCTCCCTTGGTGTCTGAGCTTAGTCAGTGCATCCATGGTGGTCTTCTACCATGCTTGCTCAGCTTCCTGCACATCAGAACTGTTCTTGTGTTTACAGGAGCTTGTTCTTGTAGATCAGCCTCTGCTAATTACAGTGCTAATTAATGATAAATGACTTGCCTTTATGATCTGCGTCTTCCTGCTAAGAGGTATTTTCTTTAGTAATGATGCTTTCCTTAACATGGCTACATCCAGAGGTTTGTAATTTGCATCTTAAAATGTGCTAGTTCAGGTCTATTCCAGAAATACTTCTGTACTCATTGAAAAACCTGTGAGGTTTTGTGTTAGACCAAAGTTGAAGACAGAGCAGGAAATAGGAGTTGCCTGTAAAAGCATGTTTTTATAATACTAAATGGGATCAAGTAAATGTTGATTTCTTTTTGAAAAAAGACCAGAACAAGAAAGTGTTCACTGGTCACGAAGACTGGACTTGGAAGTAAAAGCTTATGTAACACTGGCAGTGAAATGTAGAGTTTTATTCAGGTGAAGACGCCTCAGCATCATAATTGTTTCCGAAAACTCTAGTGCAGGTCAGCGTATGTTCTGCACAAGTTTAACACGCAGCTCCTTTTTGCATTATGTAGGGATAAATGTAACTCTGCTTCTCATACATAGCTACATGGGCTAAGTTAAGAACTGAGTTTTGCAGTATGCAAAAATAGACAGTTTTTCTGCACGTAGAAAATGCACTCTGCCTTAAATACCATCATTGCATTTACCTGGACTCTTTGCACAAATACAACGTAGTATGTTTTTGCTTGCTAGAAATCAACCTAGTTATCAATTGCATGTAACTTAAAATCAGTGATGAAATCTGTTGCAAACAATTGAGGTGGTGCCTGTTAAATTGCAATTGGTATGTATTGTGGTCTTGCTTTTTGGATGTGTTTCTTTAGGAATGTTTCAAGCCAGCAAAACCATTTTAATGTGTTCCTTCCCTGCCAACAGTTATATCAGTCAGCCAAAGCACAGAAAAACAAAACACGATTCCTGTTGAATTTTAGTTCTGTGGTTTTCCCCTCCGTTAGACACAAAGCTCTGCATCTCTTTATGCCATTTTCATGCTACTCACGGTATTAGAAACAGCTATATTCTCAAAGTAGTTTTGCTTGAATTGCCCTTGATTCTCATATTCTGGGTGCACCGTGACTTGTCCCTCAGCATTTTTTTTTTTTGACTGCAACTATAAAGGATGTCCTCCCCTGCCTTCCCACACTGCTCATAGATGGCTGTTGGGAGCAGGGCCACAGCTCTGCCCCTGCCATTCTCCAGCTTGGAGCCTTCCCATCAGTGTCCACTGGTAGAATCCCTCAGTTTGGGCTTCGGTTGAGGAATGGACAGGATTTCTTTTGATTACAACCAAAAATCTTTTGAGACTTGAAGCATTCTGCCCCTTATTAATAAGTTGTGACGTTTGCAGCACTTTTACCTTCAGCAGTGAATCATCAGTGTGCAGTATTGGCACCCATCTACATTTTGTCCCTTGGATCTCTTGATACCAGTTAGTAAATCATTTTATTTGTTCTGTGCTTGCACATGAATGGATTGATTTTTTTTTTCATGCCCTTAAGCTCCTTTTGACAAGTATTGTCAGCTAAATGTGTTGAATGCTGATCCAACTGTCAGGTTTACTTAGACAAAATCTTTATTTTTCTTGTGAGTCCTACTTCTGAACATATATTCAAAAAATACAGATGACTAATTTAAAAATTGGTTTCATTCACTCTGCTCTTCTGAACCTTTGAGTTTCACAGGAATTCTGTATAGTATTTTGAAGAGGTAAAATGTAATACATTTTTTTTTTTCAAAACTGTGTTTAATATTTCTTAGATTTGTTACGTATTTTGAAATGTCATGCTAAAAACAAAGGCAGTAAATGTGTGGGGTTTTTTAGCCCTTAAATCTCAGTGCACCAAGATCTTAATTTTAGTTCAACTTGACACCTGTTCTGTGATTCTTAATTGTTCCTATTCAAGACCTATTATTATCATGTTGAACTTGTGTATACACAAAACCTTTCTTACACCGTGTAGTCTTACTTATGACTGATTATGTGGAATGTCTGAAGGAGCTCTCAGAATTGAGTACGTTCTGTTGTACGCTGTTTCTTTTTAGTGGGCCTTCGGAGTGACGCTGTGGGAGCTCATGACTTTAGGACAGACTCCCTATGTGGATATCGACCCCTTTGAGATGGCTGCTTATTTGAAGGACGGCTATCGAATAGCTCAGCCCATCAACTGCCCTGATGAACTGTAAGTGCGTCTTTTTGGAGACCGGTTAAAAAGTCTGTTTTGTAAGCAGCATGTTAAGCCAGCCTTATCAATAAAAGAGATGAGTTTGCCTTTCCCTGCCTCTCCATTCTGCCTTTTAGACAAACCCTGGTATAAGTATTTGAGTGACTTCGGTAACCTGCGGCAGGGAACTCTGGCTAAAATTCAATGCTGCTACTTGTTCTTGTTGTTGAGTTTCACTTAATCCCAACTCGACTCTTTTCCTTATTCTGACGCACAGGAGTAATGGGATTAATCTGCAAGTTGGGAGAAGGAAGGCAAAGGAGCTGAGGGTTTTCAGCTTAGTGTTCTTGGGGCTGCAGCATAGGTTTGTAGGTAGAGTGAATCTCTCTTGTCTCAGGAAGAGTACTGAGAAGTACTGTATGTCATGTAGCTAAATGGCAGTGCTTGCTTGTGTTTTTTCATAACGCCAATGTTCTATAGGAGAATGCAAGTGCGCAGGCACTACCTTCCGCCTCCTGTGTCCTTCCACATTCCCTTCCTGTAAACAAGCTACCACAGAAATAAACACTTTGAACTCTGCTTTTACAATAGTTGAGCAATTTCCGATGAACTATGTATTGCTTCCTCCTGGATTGCCTCTGACTCATATCCTAAATCAAACCAACACTTCCAGTCACAGAACATTTATTGATCATTCCAGATGTCTGTCTTCTGAAAAAAATGTTCAGGATTGTGTCTTGGAAGTTAAGGGTTTCCTTTTCTCCTTCCAGTCAGCAGGTTTTCTAGTGGCAAGTGCTGTTTTTCACTTTCAGGCTGAGACTGAGGTCACCTGACTCCTGTTCTCATGTCTTCCATTTGTCTTTGTCTTGCAGGTTTGCTGTGATGGCCTGCTGTTGGGCCCTAGATCCTGAAGAAAGACCCAAGTTTCAGCAGCTGGTGCAATGTCTAACTGAATTTCATGCAGCGTTGGGAGCCTATGTCTGAAACTGCAGAAGATTCAATTCACTGACTGGGAGAAGGCATGGCATACATCTGCAGCTATATGTCACTTGGACTCACACATGTGATGTGTATAAAGCAACACCAAAGGGAGAAAGCACTTCTTCCAAAACACTGTGCCTTAGAATGCCTTAGTAGTCTGAGTTGTTTTGGGTTTTTTTGGTTTGTTGGTTTTTGTTTGGTTTTTTTTGTGGGTTTTTTTTTTTTTTGTAAGACCTTAATGTTGAATATTTTCTAGATATCACTTTTGCTAAGTTAAATTGAGACCTTTCTATTTGCCATCAGGATTTTTGAAGTGTAGTGATAGTGAACTTAAACACAAGATTTGGATGGACTTTGCACTCTTAAAACAGACATGAATTTTTTTTAATTTTTTTTTTTTTGAAGGGTATATGGAACTGGTAGAAAAGTGAGGGTAGGGGAAATGCAAAAGCCACACTGCAGAAAATTTTCCCTGCTTTTTAAAAAATGTTGAAACTGAATCTTTTTGACCAGCTCTAGTGTTTCTACTTGTATGTATCTGGAATAGCTTTTTAGTATCAACTTCTATTTTTGAGACAACAACACATTGTGGTTGGATCCACAAGCGGCTTTAAACCATTTAAACTTTTTTTAAACCATTCACAAATGTTTTTTTTAAAAGCTGGTCTTCAGGATACAATATTTCTTTTTTTAAAGCAGTAAGTGATTATGTAAAAGTGATTCCAGTTTACCTCATACAGTGAGTAGTAAAGGTGGGCTAAAAGTGGTGCCCTTCCTTTCAGATAAAAGGCTGATTTGATTTTTGAGATGGTTTTATGTGCTAGATAGAGGCCTTCAGAGAAGCTCCAAAGCAGCCCTTGTGTGGGAGTCTTTCACCTCAGACTTCTGGATTGCAGTTTCTCTTGTTCAGAAAGGTACTGGTTGTTTTTTACAGGCTTTTGTGGCCTGAAATGGGCTTAAATATATAAATATATATTTGTAAAGACACTTGCAGAGTAAAGAATGTTTTTCTATTACGTCTAATGTGAAAGCTTCGTCCCTCACATTGCCCTGTGTATTGAATGCACAGGTTGGTGGTGGTTGGGCTGGAGTTGACACGATGACAAGGTGGATCACCTGCCTCCCTCCCTGAAGAACTAGTCCTTGAGACATGGTATATTGTCCTGCTGCCTTTAACCCAAATATCCATTCCACTCCAGGTTTTTTTGAGTTGGACATTACTTAAGAGGACTGAACAAAATATTTTGGGAAATGTGAAGTGATCCTTTGATTCGCCCTTAGTAACTTCCATATTCTCTATATAACAAAGTTATTTGTAGAATAACCTCCAGTTTTCTAAGTGAACTGTGGGTTTCATTCTTTACAAGGTGGCACCGTGAGGCAGGTTGCACTTCAGCACAACGTGAAATGGGAAAAATTGCTTTTTGTCTCATACCATCTTCAGAGTAAAGCACCAATAGCCTCGAGTGTTTGTGCAGTGAATTGGGTTGGGAGTGTTGTTCTGACAGGCTTCGTAGCGATTGTAGCATTTTGGGAGACTCTGGTCTGCAAGTATGAGCAGCTGGATTTGGCTGTGTCATGCAGATGTGCAGCTTTTATTCTTTCCAGACTTCTGAACCTTGGTGAAGAAAAACAATCCTTTCTAATGAGTATTGTGTGAGGCAGAATTTTGTGTGGTCTGTTCTCAGTCTTGCAGGCTGACCATTCACATTACTGAGATAAAATGGAGCCTCCCTCAAAACACAGGAGCTTTCCTGTCTGCACTTAGGTGTCATTTATCTGTGGCTTGTAAATCCAGTCTTGCTTTGTCATAGAAGGAAATTTTTTTTACTAGCTCAAGGTTGGGAATTTTATGATGGGCTGTGTTTGCTTGAATGACTTTAAACTGGCTTCATTTGGTTGGCTTTTGGAGTCACTGCATTTGGGGAAAGCAGTAAGGCTTTGGTTGCGTGGACTTCTGTGGTCTCTTTCCTTTCTGACCCAGGGAAACTACACAATATGGGTACTTGCTCACGACTTGGGTGTTGAAGTTATCAGTAGCAGTGTTATTCATACCCAGATCTGTATTATGGTGGGATCGACAGAGGTGAAGGATGTAAGACTTCCTTGAGATTGGAAAACAGCCCAGGGTGAAAACGGTACATGTATTGTATGTGCTTCACAGGGTGGAGTCACATGCGTACAAGATGTATATCTTGCAAAATCTGTTCCCATCTGATAGGTATCTGAAGTGACATCTAAGCACTACAGTCTCGTTGTGGTTTAACCCAACAGGCAGCTGACCATGCTCACTTCCTGCCCTGCACTGGGACTGGGGAGAGGACTGGGGGGGGTGGGGGACAGCAAAGAAAGGGCAAAATTTGTAGGTTGAAATAATAAAGACAGTTTAATAGGACAAAAAAGGAGGGGAATAACAATGGTAAAAGAATTAAAATATACAAAAACAAGTGATGCACAATGCAGCTGCTCACCACTGACTGACTGATGCCTAGCCAGTTCCTGAGCAGTGGCCCCCAGCCAGCTTTCCCCCTGGTTTATATACTGAGCATGATGTCACATGGTATGGAGTGTCCCTTTGGCCAGTTTGTGTCAGCTGTCCTGGCTTTGTCTCCTCCCAGTTTCTTGTGCCCTGCTCTGCCCCCCAGCCTCCTTGCTGGCAGGGCAGTATGAGAGGCTGAAGAGTCTTTGACTTAGTGTAAACATGGCTTAGCAACAACTAAATCATCAGTGTGTTATAAACATTGTTTTTATCCTTAGAGGCAAAAATGAGTAAACCCTGTGGGATGAGATTGGGTTTGGGAAATTACAGTGCTCCTGTATGAAGGAAAAGCCAAAGGAGAGGCTTAGCAGAGCAATAAAGGAAAAGGTATGAGTGTGACCCTTGGGAGAGCTAGGTGGAGCAGGTAAAGTAGGTAAGTTGAGCAGGTAAAAGAACAGAAAGCTGTGGTTATAGGAAAGGGAGGAGACCGGGAGGATTATGGCTTCCAGTTGTTTGGGGATGTGGCTTGTTGGGGTTCTTTTGGGGGTGTGGGTAATGCTGGTAGAAAGAAGTTGTCAAAGGTAAAAGGCAAGAAGTGTTGAGCATTAAGTGCCGGGTATCATGGGACTGCCTGTGGAGACAGAGGTCAGAGTTGGTTGTTAGAACTTAAAATGGACTAGGGCTCCAGAGTGAAAGACTGGATCAATTCATGAAGAGAAAACACAATGGGAAGAGAGAAGGCTGAGAGCAGCCAGTTCATCAACAGTGTTGGGCTGGGAGCTGTGGAGATGCTAAATAAGGGATATGAAGGAACCTGGAAAGCGATGCTGAGAGAATGCCTGCTCCATGAGCAGTTTTCCATGGAACTTGAGACGCCTTGGAGGATCAAAGCACTCTTCTTGGCTGTCTTGGTAAGCATTAATTTTAGGTTGTTGTCACGGTTTAGGGTCAGGGTGGCCCCTTAGACCTGTAACAGATGCTCTCTGTTAACCTCCCTTCCTCCCCAAAGGGGAAGAGAAGGGGAATAAGGGAGAGACACTTAGCCATTAGAAAAGGGAACTGGAACAGCCTTAATGAAAATAATAATAATAATGAAAATGGAATATATGCAAATATATACAAAACCAGTGTTGAAGCCACCCCCTTGATGACAGTTACATCACTGTCACCACTGATGCTGTGGAGCAGGCACTGGGAAAGTCCCAGACGGCCCAGCAGCAGACAGGAGCTGTGTTCAGGAGCTGGATTCTGGTACCAGATTCAGGAACACGCTGACAGGGGATCGAAGGCAGAATGGGTGGAGTCCTCCTTGGATGCTCTGAGGAAGGAACCGAAAGAGGGCCTGAGCCAAGCCAAGCTGCCCAAGAGGGGAGAAGAGCCACAGTCCCTTCGGATCCCTCAGCCTTATACAAAATATGATGTATATGGGATGTAATTCCTTGTTGGTCAGTTTGGGGTCACCTGTCCTGCCTGCTCCTCCCTGCAGCTGTGGCATTTCACTTTTCTGCACCCCCTCAATGTGGTGCACAGGATCCAGCAATGGCCTTGGTCTGCATATCAATCTTTGGTAGTAACTCTGAACACGGGGTGTTATCGCTGCCAGAAGCAGCCACTGCCTGGGAAAACGTGCTGCTGACTTCAGACACTGCAGTTACGTTAGAAGAATTGAGCTGGAAAGTAAAATCACTGAACAGAATTAGTTCTGTGCTCACTCAAACCAGGACAGTTGTCCTCTGTTTCCCACTGCAACTGTCTCCAGGTTTTCAGTGAAGGGCGAGGCTGGCGTGGCAAAAGTTGGTGCAGGTGAAGGTAGTGCTGCTTGTTTCTGGTAGAGGTGACCTTGTTTTACTGAAGTTTATTTACATGAGTTTGCCACTAAGAATAGGCACCCCACCCCAAAGTCTGTGTCTGACAAGCCTTTGTCCTAGGACTTGAGAAGATTTTCAGCTCTTTGGGGAGACAGGTGTAGTGTGCTCTCAGCTGTGTGTATGGAAAGGGCTCGAGCCAGCTGGTGCTTTTCAGAACAATGCGGAAGTATTGCTGAGACTGTGGAATGTATTTAAGGGTATTTAGTTGTGAGCATTTTTATGGTAGCTGATGGATGCGAATCATTTCAAAGAAAAGGAGGATTAGGGGGGGGGGGAAATCCTCTGAAGAGTGGTGTGAGTGCATCAACCACGTATTGCCACACACGGGGTGAGTGTGTCCCTCGCAGGTAAATCTGGGCACACAGGGCCATGTGGAAATTCTTCTGTAGTTCGGTCCCATGGTGCCCGCTCCGAAACTCACCTTCCAAAGTCAGCAAATACATGTGTTTGTGTCACGCGCAGATAGGAACGCTGCTGTGAAACCTCACTGACACAAATGAGAGTGAACATGTGTGACGGGTGTTGGTACACACCTTGCAGAGTGTTCTGGGAAGCAGCTCTTGGTGTATTTTCTTCCTATGACAGATGGTTTGGGTTTTTTGTTTGGGTTTTTTTTGTTTTGTTGTGTGTGGCTTTTTTTTTCAGTGTGGGATGTGACTTGTCGTGCGGGTGATCTGTGACCCAGAGATTGTGCATGTTCAAGGCTGTGTTAACTCAGTTTAAGTTTGTCAGGTGAACTGCTCTTGCTGTTGGCAAGGATGTTAGTGCAGGATGCAAGGAGAGTCCAGCCGTAGCCTTTGAGCTCAGCACAGGCATTTTAGTGAGAAGCCGTTGAAAGAATTCTGAGAAGCAGGCTGCCTGCTGAGGCTAGCAGCCTGCTGAGAACTGAGGTTTGAACTGCTGAGGGTGAGGTTGGATCCACATAGCTTACAGGAGCCACACAGTGCCTGATAAGGAGCCGATCTGGCAGCTGAAATCTGCAGTGCTGCTGCTGGGGGAGCGAGGCTTCTACACCCTTGCACATCCAGGTTCTTGAAACCAGATAAGGGCATTCCTGCGGCCATTTGTGCGCTCCGCATGCTGATGCTTTTGGTAATTGCTGCTTCCTCTCTGGTAAGGATGTGGAGAACCTATCTTCTCTCCGGGGTTCCGCCTTGCAAATATCAGATTGAAAGGGCATTGGAGGGAGGGAATATTTTGGGGGTAAAGGGAACATGCTTTATTTCTGATGGCTTATCTCATTCCTGTAAGGAGCGAACCTTGCTTATCCTGACCTCTTGCCTTGGAGCAACTTCTCATGTATAGTGCTGCTAAGCACTTGCTAAGTATTGCTTATTTGATATAAAGAAGAGGCTCGTATTACCATGCAGTAGCTGTGTGATGGAAGGGAAGGTTGGATTGTAAGATTCAGTGGGTTTTGGGGTCCATTATTGGCCTGATTGGGGGTGAGTACAGTAGGCTTAGGACTTGGGAAAGCTTGGTGTGTTCTCACATGCTGGCTTATATTGCCGTCCTACTGCACCCACTGAATGCTCCTTTTGTTGCGCTCTCACATTTGAGCCATCTGCTGTCACAGAATGGTAGGGGTTGAAAGGGACCTCTGGAGATCATCTAGTCCAACCCAGCTAAGTCAGTTTTGCCTAGAGCAGGTTACACAAGAACACATCCAGATGGGTTTTGAAAGTCTCCAGAGACTTCTGAGCTTCCCTTGTCTGGAAGAGGCAGTAACATTACTTTTGTCTCCTTTCTTTCATGGCATAGAAACTGTTTCAGTTGCATAAACGAGCCTGGCTCACTAACTGTAGGGCCAGCTCTCACTCCAAGTCTGATGCTCCAGATAACAGGTCCCCTTTCAAGGCTGCATGGCAGCTGAAGCAGCCAGACACATCAGCTTTACAAAAGCTTCAAATCAAAACAGTTTTCCACTAAGAAAGCCAAGAAATATGCACAATAACTACCTCAAGTGTATTTCTGATTCAGCTGTCAGCTTCTGTGCATTCCTAGGGTGGGAGAGGCTGGATGCATCAAATAACCCTGTTTCTTCTCCCTCCTGCTCCACCAGCCTCTTCAGCTCAGTCTCATCTGCAGTTTGAGCTTCCACCTTGTTTTCTCCTGCTCAAACAAGATGCACTTCATTTTAGCTTATTCTAGCTCTTTTGCTTAGTAAGCTGTAGGTCTGCCCCTTCTGTTGTTTCCTGTTGTGTTACCATCCACTAGGCTTTTGACAAGATGAGCTGGGTTATCTCTGGGAGTAACCTGCCAGGATCCAAGAACTCCTTCTGTGCTGTGGACCCTTGCAGAGCCAAAACACTTGCAAGCAACCAGAAACCCTGGCACTGGCAGCAAGCAGTCCCCAATCTGAGAACATGGGTTCACTAATGAGACAGGATTCATCTTGCTGAAACTGTACTTTGTAAGAGAAGGACCTATGCAGTGCCATTCTTTTCGTCCTGTAGACAACAGTTACAATGGCTTGGACCTACGTCCTGATGCATGTGCACACCTATGTCCAGAGACATGCCACAGCTGTGGTGGGGATATATATGGTGGCTTCCTATCACCTTGTCTACTCTTTGCAGCCATGTGCCCTGTATCCCATCCTGTCCTCCAGCAGGAGACCTGATGGAATCCACCTTGCTTATGCACACAAGAATGGCTTCACTTGCCCTTAAGATACCCTCTTGAGACTGTGGAGAAAGTCCCCTCACATTCTTGTAGCTTCTTGGCACGCAAGTCAGGGGTTCACTCTGATCTGGCAGCTGATAACTGCAGAAGCATGGAGCTGTTCAGCCTGCCTGGGAGAGACCTGCAGGAGAGTCTGGCCACTTAGGGATTGTCTCTTGGAGCTGTCCAACACCTTCAAAAGAAGAATTTTCAGTACTTTTTTTTTTTTTAAACTAAGTTTTGTGCAGATCCCAAGCTTGCTTGCACAATAAAAACTCATCACTCAGGTGAAGGTTAGGGGAGGAGGTTCCAAAATGTGTGGTTCTTCAGCTTCTGGAATAGATTGAAAGAAGGCTGGAAGCTGAAGCCCTGGGTGCTGAGTGCATTTCTGCTGCAAAGCTTGGGTGAAAGCAAGTAGGAATCTCTTCTGGATGTGCATGAGATGTGATAGCCTGTGTAGAATGCAAACTGAGTGCTGTAGCTAACATGTAAAAGCTGTCTTCAAGCTTACCTCATCACAGAGGTTCTGCTTAGGGCTGCTCAGCTGCCTGCCTAGACCCTCTGTGTCTCACACCTGTTTAGGCAGCCTCAGTCTAATGCTACTGTGAGCATTTCTTGGTTCTTCAAGTCCCCTTGCCTTTAGAGAAGCAGGCTATCCCTCAGCAATGGCCTTCCCCTCAACCAAAATGGAGCTGAGTTGATGAGACTTTAAGTAACTCTTCTCCACACAACAAAATGTTTTTGAGCTAAGAGAAACCCACAGATCAGGAAAGCACTATGCTGGGGATGATTCATGCTCTAGGAGAAAAAGTAAACACATTCTGTCCTCAGTGATGCCAATAGGACAGATGTTGGCAACACCTCTCAGGAAACGCTGAAGAACAGATTGGTAGTGTTTGATTGAAACAGGGCTTGAAGGAATAGGGAAGTGAACAGACTAAACGTGTCTTTGCAGATGTGTCTTAGTGAGGCTGGAGATGGAGAGACAGCAAGCTGGCTGTGACTGAGAATATTGATACAATGGGCATAGGAGAAGGGTGGTACATGGGCAGGAAGATAATCAAATGGCAGTTGACAACAAGTAGGTTGACCTGACGGGCACAGGGAGCTTCAGTCTTTTGTGTTGGGTAAATGATATGTTTGGACTCTTTGATGCATAAATGCCCCTTTTCTTGGAGCAGCTGGACAGGACACCCCCCAGAAAGAAAACAATTCAGTTCAGTCCTGGATGATGCATAAGACAAGCTGTAAAATTGCTGGAGAGTTATTCTGTACTAGTGACCAAACTGTGTTTAGATCTGCAGTCCTCACTGGTGCAGTGAATGCAAGAGAGCAAAGTTGGGGGTGGGGGGGAGGCAAGGGAACAACCCACAAGAATATTCCCCAACCTAAAAAAAACCCAAAGTAACCCAGCATTTAATTTTGAAAAGGGAAATGTGTAAAAAAATTTTTTTGGTTGTCAAAAGGGTAATGTGCTCTGAGGTTCTGCCTGCGGGACTTTGTTCTTGGTTTGGATGCTGGCTGGAGGTCTAAAATCCAAGCTTTAAATGTCCTCTTTCAGCTGGCAGCGATTTACTTGTCAACAGATAAAAGCACATGGGAGATATTCCTGAGGCTTAGGGGTAGATCATGGTGTTGTGTGGATATTGCTGCTGGAGCGCCATGAGGAGTCTTCAGTGGTGGTGTGCCATGAAGGTCAGGCTATGGCAGCATGGAGAGTGGGCAGAGCACGGGTGGAGTGCACTGAGAAGCAGCTGAGCCCTTTGCTCTGAACCTGGAGCATCTGCAGCCAGGAAGTAGTGGGAGGAGGGGGAGGCAGGACTGCTGCCTGCCTGGGAGGAGAGTGCAGCACAGCTCTGGGTAGCAGCACCCCTTTTTTCCACTCTTGGAAAGTTCATGTTATTTGTGAGATTCATCGTGCTCAGGCTGGTGATGTCTGCTTTGTAAGGCCAAAGAGAGGGTTATGGCCTGTTTAAGCAGTGCTAGTTTTACTTCCACTTGCTTTAAAATTCCAGTTTAAAGAGGAGTATTTTGAGTAGGAATAAAGTGCTGGCAGCTGATGGATAAGCCATTCCTTGTGTTGCAATAGGCAGGCTCCTAAGAAGCAGCAATTGCTAAGGGAAAAGTTGTGTCAAAATGATTTTTTTTTTAATTAGTATTTTACATAATAAAGAGGAGATAAATGTTTGGCTGAGGCTGCCTTGCTGAAGGATTTGTAGGGAGCAGGAAGGAATGGTGGAGTAGCAAAGCAGCATGGTCCATATAACCAAAGTCTAAGGGAGAAGCTGGCATAGCGAAGTGCATCAGCAATAAAATTGCTACTCAGGGAGGGGTGGTGGTAGAAATCTCCATGTCTGCTATAGGCAAAACGGGCAGAGGAGGAAAACTTAGCTAACCTGTGATTCAGAGAGCTAGATTCATTTAGCAGCTCTGCTCCATGCTTCTGCCACATCAAATAGCTTGCTCAAACTTTCCAGACCTTGGTTGCCCCTTTCAGAAAGTGCTGGCCTCTGTCCCAGGTTTGTTGTGTAAAGGGAAAAAAGAAGCACGCTGGTAGTTGCTTCCAGCTTCTAATCAGGTAGAATTGTCAGTTAATTGCTGATAGTGCAGGGGAAGTAAAACATGCCAAAAGGGAATTGCTGACAGCTTCTTTGGGACTGGTGGGAGAGGGGAAAAGGGTACTGCATCTCCAAGTGACCCTTCCGTAGGGTGCCATCATATTTGCTTCTGAAACAAAGGAGTCTGTTATTAAAGAGACTGAGGAGACAGGCCATTGGTCTTTTAACAACATACTGGGATGATGAAAACCCAGCTAAAAACTTGTAGTAAAACTTTTCATCTGAGTTCATCCTCTCTCCAGGCACGATGATATTGGTGGCCAAGTTATGGGTTCAGCTGGTCTCAGAAAATGCCATTTGTAGCCTGTATGGTGGTGGCAGCTTGGGTGTGAATCAGGGCCATCTCCATCAGCAGTGGTGCTTTCATTTAGTGTCAGTGTGTCCAACAAAAATCACAGCTGCCTATAACTGTTGTTCTTGGGGACCAAGTTAAACATCAGGCTACTTCAGGTCAGTCACTTTTCCTTCTCCAGTGTTATTTTAAAGGGGGATATCTCAGTCCTATCTTTGGAGGCTGTTCCTAGCTTTGTTTTGGCAGTGTTGGGATAGAACAGAGTATGTGGGTTCTGGGAAAAGTTGTGAATTCCAGCTCTGCTCACCATTTGAGGAAAACAATATTATTGTACGTCAGAGCCAATTTTGGGTTTCTGTGGGGAGTTCTTGTGCCCGAGGGAATCTGTAGTGATGCATGCTTGACTTCACTGTGCTGTTGCAGCTTGGGATGATGTTGGCTGCTACACAGCCTCTCTCTCTGTGGTGCCAACTTTACAGAGCGTCTGACTGCGCACACAACTTGAGTCTTGGCTTTTTCGGTTGCGATCTCTGAAGACTCTCAGCCAGAAAGGCTTCCTTGGGAGCAACATGAATACTTCTTCCTAGAAACAGGGGGATTTCCTTGGATCAGAACAAACTGCCTTCACGTTAATGTCACAGATTGTAAGACACATGTTCACTTAACTGGAAGGAGAAGTCAGGCTAGGACCATCTCTCCAGCTGTGACAATGGATGTATCTTCTGCATGAATTTGGATATTAGTTCAGCAGTTGTGCTGGTGGGGCTGCTTGTTTTCCACCCTCCCAATGAGGATTATGCCAGCTGACCTTTTCAGGTGCTTTGATGAGCCCCCTGGAATATCTTCCTTTTATTGTTTGGCTTTAGTGAGCAAATTGTATCAACCCTACCAGGATATGCAAGGAGTCTTAGCAAAAGAGTGAGCTGATTCTTCTGGGAGAACTCAATGATAATTTGCTTTTCCAGTTTGACCTATTACAGTTTTGGTATTTGTCTTGGGTGAATGTTGAAGTTAAGGCTGTTGTTTTGCTCCTTGCATTAACTTACCGAATTAGATCAATTCCCTTGTATGTTAAAAATTACTGCCCAAGTTAAAGATTTCAGAACAGCCATAGTGGGGACAGATCAAGGTTCCTGGTCTTCACCCCAACCCTGCTCAAACCAGGTGCATGAAGAGGAGGAAGAGCAGCACATGCTTGTGCAATGCATCTTTTTGAGTCCTTTTGCAGCTTCTAGCCCTTACCAGCTTGGATGATTTTCCAAGTCAAGTGACACTTTAATTTATGAAGACATACATCTCTCTTGTCCAGTCTTCCCTTGAAACCCTGTGTGTGTTTAAAATCCCCAGTGTCCAGCAGAGCAAAAAGCTCTGCAGCTCGGCTGCTGTGTGAGGGGCATTTTTTTGGTTTGCTTTGTTTTTTGTTTGGTTGGTTGGGTTTTGTTTGCTTGTTTGTTTTTATTGTGTTTTTTGTGTGTGTGTGTTCTTTTTTGCCCAAACCTGCTTTCTCATCTCCTTTGATGCTGTGGGGTGGCTGTATCAGAGGAGGCTGTGAACGATCCCCTCTAGAGTGTGAAGAACTCTGGATATTCCCTGTTTTACAAGGACCAGGGGGCCATGAATATGCACACAATTCCTGGTGCAGGTAAACTGTGGATATACCTAGCATTGTAACAAAACTTGTCTTGTTTTCCCCCTCTGATCCTTTCTGCATAACATCTCACACTCTGTTTCCTGCTAAGGAGTAAGGTGATGTTTTTGTGGAGCATTGGAACTACACTAAGCCTTCGGGGATAAATTAAAATGCTGTTTCTAACTCGTGGTTGCAAAGCTGCATTAGGATTTGCCCTTTTTCCTTGTGTAACACTCGGGTAATGAGGAGTGCATCTCAGCGTGCACAATTGTCTATACTGGAAAGCTTAAGTATGACTCCCAAACAAGTTTTAAAAACCCACCACTTTTAACAGTAATAATAATAAAAAGCTTAAGGACCATGGTTGTACATGCAGAGCTCTTAGTTTTGCTACAAGAAGGGACTTGCAGATACTGTCTCTGAGTCTACACAACTCTTTCAACATTCCTTTATTCCTTTGAATAGCAAGAGCCATTCTGGGTGTGTTTCTCTAATCTAGAAATCTGTGAGCTTTAAGGAAAAAAATTAAGTTAATTAAAACAATTTTTACGTGTATTCTGATGTGATGTTTCCGAGTGTAGTACCAGACTACATGGATGGCTACAAACCCCTTAATTTCTGTCCTTATGATCACTAAAAAAGCAGAAATCTTTTTACCATTATGCTCTCCCTAAATATCTGCTTGATTTGGACTAGAGCAGTTTGAAACTCTGGTGTTTAGCTTTCAGTGGATTAATATCCTATTTCTCAGCATGCCTGCTCAGTAGTTGCTGAATCCCAGCGGGGAAATTTGGAACCATAGGAAGGAGAGGTGGGTGGGAAAGAGCATTAAGCAGTTATCCCTCCTATGAATATATTTCCTCTTTACAAGTTGTTGATGAGGTGCCACGTAGTTGCAGGAAGCGTGAGTGCTGCCACTTCTTTTTTATCTTGTTGCTTTGTCCTCACAAAGTTCATCTGACATGATTTGGCAGCTGGCTTGTGTTTTCCTCCAGCTCTCTGGAGCAGAAACTGTTCTTCCTCTTGCTCTGCTGGAGCTGGTGAAGACGTGTCTCGAGCTGGCCTGGGTGGTTGGACCTCCATAGTTTAGCAATGGTGTGGAGCAGGCTGTATATCTTGTCCTGTGCCTTGTGCAGACCCCAGGCTCCCCGACTCTGCTGGTCAAAAGTCTGTGGCAGGACCATGCCGAAGCTGGTGTTTGGCTGGTACATGCACACCACCTCTTCATGTTCATCCTGGCTGTGCTGGCCCAGGCACAAACCTACTGCTCGCTCCTCAGCCAGGAGCAGCATCTCCTTTTACCACTTTAAAAGTCAATTTAGGCTTCTTTCATCTGACAAGGATGCCTGGCAGGTCTCTGTAGCTCAGAAACCTGATGGTTTCCTGGTTCTCCTGCCCCTGTGTGGTCAGGTCACTCCAGGGTCAGAGACAAGGTTTGGTGAACTGCTGTTACTGCCTGTGACAGCCCACCACAGCTTCAGTGTCAGCTCTGTGAAGAGCAGAAGGGAAGCTACAAGTGCTTAGGGATATAGTTTAGTCAAGTTCTTGTCGGTGTTAGATTGGACTACATGATCTTAAAAGTCTTTTCCAATCTAGGAAATTCTGTGATACAAAGCATAAAACTGCCAAATGATGCATTTCTTCAAATAGGCTTTCTTAAAAATCCTGAGGCCTGGAGTCCTCTTCTTAGTGGATGTCTTGTCAAAGTACTACAGCAAGTTTCCAGCTCTGAAGAAATGGAAACTGGAAAGCCAATGGACTCTTAACAGAAGTGACATCTTAATTTCACCCTGGCATAAAAAGCCTTTAATAAGCTTTTTTCCATGTTGAAGGTTTTCAGTCAGGCATGGAGTAGATACTGGTAAAGCGTAAATCCTGAAGCATCGCCCCGGTTGCTTGGACGGCACTATCAGAGGAAATCAGGAAATGTTGCTGCTCAGTGTTTGACTGCAAAAATACTGTAATTTTTTTATACCATTTGGTGGAGGAAGTGGTTTTAAGTGTTGATTAATTTCTGATTAATTGCTCAGATTTTTATTTTTTTTTAGTCTTGAGCACTTGAACTTCACAATCTCAAGTTTTCATGCTTTCCCCCTACACAATGCTTGCTCAGGTCACTCACTTTGTTCAGCTGGTGTGTCTGTCTGTTGTTGCAAAACCCCACAGCCTTTCCAGGACCTGCAAAGTGCAACAAAAAAGCTGCAAAGACGTGTCACCGTGTCTGCGTGTCACCGTGTCTGCGTGTCACCGTGTCTGCGTGTCACCGTGTCTGCGTGTCACCGTGTCACCCTGCCTGCAGCGGGCGATGCTTATCCTTGGGGGTGGCTTGTCCTGGGGCTTTCCCCTCAGAGCATTTCTGCTGTCAGAATAGGCTTGAAGCTACATTGAGTGCCTCCTTTGAGAAATCCACTGCTGAGATGCTTCAGGCTTGCTGTGCTGCTACTGTTGAGGACCAAGCTGAGACCAGGCCATGGGAAAGGGATGCCCTGGAGCAAAGCCCTTCATAGAATCCCCAGCTGTGCCTGGGATTGTGGGCAGGTAATGCTCCAAGTGGTCCCTAAAGGTAAATGAGGGGGGAAGAGTCTGGACAGGGTTCCCTCTTCTCCCACCCCACCATGAAGCATGTTACCTGGCAAGGGGACACAGCAAGGAGCTGGTATGCACAGCCCCAACCTATGAATCCTGTTGGGCTGATGGGACATGGTGCACAGCGATGTCTTGTCTCCCTGACCCTGTGAATGCTCTGTAAGATTTCTCTGTGGGCATCCTTCATCCTGGGATTTGCTTTACTGGAGATCTTTAGAGCAAATTATTTTGTAACCGAGTCATGCAAAGCTTTCAGATGAGTTGTAAATGCTTTTTGCTCGTGTGGGCCCTTGGTTCCCTCACACACCAAAGAGATCCAAAATTTTCCAAGCCCTCTGGCTGTACTTTGGGGAGGGCAGGAGCAGGGGCTGCCCGAGTCCTTGTGCTCCCCCGGGGCCACACAGGGACTGCATCCTGGTCCTGTTGCAGAGGGTTTTGTGCCACCAAAGGCATGTCAGCTTGCTTGACATCTTCAGAATTTGCTTCCCCTTTGCAGTTTATGCCCAGCAGCCATCCCTTTGAGTGGTGAGTGCCAGCCCGGCAGGCCCCAGCCCAGCCCTGCAAAGCCTCCTTGCCTTGTTTAAACAAAGGCAGCTCATGTGGTCGGTGAAGGAAGCGCTAGCGATGCTCGGAGGCCAGGCTAAGGAAAATAAAGGGATGGGAGCTGTAACTTTTATGGTAAGAGCCTCCAGAAACAAAACAGCTTGCTTACCAGTCTGAAACTTGGGCAGGTCCTGGAGAGAGGTCAGAGCAGCTGGCACACCACCACGCCCCGAGGATGGTGCCACGTGCCCTGGCCAAACAAAGCACCACCTATGCTGCAGAATGAGGTAACAGCTAGCAGGAGGGCACTGTGGGGACAAGAGGGCTTGCAGACTGAAGGCACCTAATTTCTATGCTCCCAGGACCATCATGACCAGGAGCAAAACTTGCCTTGCATTACACTGTTTGCTTCCAGCAGAGGTGTTGGAGTCCCCAGAGATGACCTAGCTTTGTTTCCCTAATGTTCTCTGGGCTTCTAGCACAGCACTGGATAACCTGTTACTGCTGCTGTGTCCAGAGCTGCTCCAGGACCATCAGGACCAGAGCAGTAAGAATGCAGCAACACCTTCTGCCTCTCAGGTCCTGAACCGTCTTGTATATCTCCTGACAGCAGGCTGAGTCCCCTATTCTGTGAACACAACCCGAGAAACCTGAGAGATGAGGGGATGGTGGGACAGTCTGCAAGGAAACAGCACAGCACTTTACGCTTTGCAAGGAGCACAGGAAATGCTGTGCCCTCCCAGCATCTCTGAGCTGCTCCACATCCCCCCACCGTGGAGAGAGGTCAGCAGCTTTCCCTCTGGCGGAAGGATGCTTCTGCCCAGCAGCGTTGAGGACAGTTGGATTTGGGCTAGAAAGAGCTGGCAGAGGTCAGATGCGTCACTGGTCCAGGTCCAGGAGACCTCCCCAATGCATGAAGGCAGTGAGGCAGTGCCCAGGCTGCTCTGCCCTCCTGGCCTCCCTGTGCGAGGGAGCTGGGGCTGGCGTCACTGGGATGGTTTCACTCTGTGCTCGAGGATAAGGGAGAGCAGCAGAACATCCTCCGCATTAAATTGTTTGTTGAGTGTTTAGTTTATTTGCTGACAAAGGTAAGTCTAGCATGAGCTCACCAGCATGGAGATGTTGCTCTGCGGGGGGGGGGGCTTTACAACAATGCAGAGGACATCAGTCTCTTGTGCAGCTCCTGGGTGAATGGAAACAAACCGTATTCCTTCTTTCCTTCATCTCTGTCTGTACCTTTTAGTGGAAATGTTAATTTGTAAAATTATTCCCCCTCCTTGGTCAAAGTCAGTGTAATCACAGACTTTTGGTTAAGCTTTTTCCTGGAAAGCTTGTGCCCTTGGAAGAGGAGCACCCTATGAAGGACTTGGACCCACACTCCTGGCTTGACAGGAGGTAGTAGTGGTATGTACTGACCAGGACTGAAATAATAGTTCTATCTCCTGCGGTCAGTAGGAAGACTTCAGCCTAGAAGATAGAGGAAAACACTTCTGTAGATGCATTTTTTTTTAGAGGTAGTGGACCAAGTGGGGAACACATGAGGGAAACATGGAGTTAGAAATTCAGCTAGCACTGAGGACACACAGGGAGGGCTGGGGAGCGGCAAACATCTGACCTGAGTGACACGGCGCCAGGGTTTTGGTGGCTGTTTGCCACCTGGCTGGGACACGCCCCAGGATGGAGCCTGCTGTTTACTGAGCTGCTGTGTCAGGATGGGTCATCTGGTCCCTCCCTCTACTGTCTTTATACAGGTAGAGATTTCCATTGAGGGAGCTGTGTGGGCACAGGAAGTCCTCTCAGCAGCAGTGGTGATGGTGGAAGATGGTCTTCTGGGGTGCTCAGGACCTGGACCCAAAGTCAGCCAGGGTTTTGCATGATGGATCTTCACAGGCAGCTCTGCCTCGGTGATGGGTCCACATGTTCACTGCATCTGTCTTTGAAAAAAATCTAACCCTGGGCTTTTGGTGGCAGCTGCTGCTCTTTTCCTGCACTAGAGGTGTCATGATCTTCAGGCCTGGTGGTCTCCTCTTTTTTTATTATTTTTTTTTTTCCCTGTTACGTTATCTATTATTGGGGCCCCTGCATATGGTCCTGTTGAATTTTTCTCACTTGTGGCCAATTCTGGTGGCTCCACGTTTTGCTGTCCTGCCCGTGGCATTGTCCTTAGTGTGCATCTCATTGGTGGTCATCTGCTACTGGTGCACGAGCACTCTAGAATATGCATGGCTCTTTGCACTACTTCTGTGGCTGGAAGAGGAGCTGGCAGCTATAGCTCTGTTAACAACTCAGCTCCTCTGCTGTTGTCCTGCTCCAGGCTCAGCCCTGGTGACGTTCCTGCAGGGAGGAGAAGCTGGCTATAGACTCATGGTATTGCTCACCCCTGTTGTCATTTCACCTCAGTTCTGACACAGTAACTTTGTGTGGGACTGAGGCCCTGGGGGAGGAGCAGCACAGCACCAAGTGGCTGAAGGAGTCGGGATTGAATAGGGACACTTCAAGTTGGTTGTCTCAGCAAAGCCCTCACAACTCTCCTGGCACAGGTTGGAAACATCTTGACTAAGCAGCACATACACACACACACAGAATGTTAAGGGCTGTAAGGGACCTCAAAAGACCATCTAGTCCAACTGCCCTGCCAGAGCAGGATCACCTGGAGCAGGTCACATAGGAACACGTCCAGGCAGGTTTTAAATGTCTACAGCACAGGACAAAAAAACCCCTATGGTGTCAAAAGCGCCATCTTAATGATCTGCAGAATAATCTTGTTGGAGCCCTTTCTGCAGGGAGGGTGTGGCCGCTGCAGCTCCTTCCACTTCTTGGTGGGCATAACATGAAACATTTAAGGTGTCTTGTCAGCTATGGACAGATAACTCCTGGCAGCTGAGCAAGATGTGGTTGTGGTTGTCTGGACTTCGGGTTACGTGTTCCATCTGAGCCTCTCCCGTCAGACCGTTTTCCTTCAGTGGTTGCCTTCAGCACAGCCCCTCCTAATGCGAGTTGTGCTGGATGCCCTTGCTTGATGAAAATAAAACAATGACCTCAAGGGTTTTCCTTTGAGAGTGTCTTGAGGGAGAACAAATGGGAAGAACTTGAAAAGGCCATCTGCTCCCCTCCCATCCGGCTGCGTTGGGCCAGGCCTTGTGATAAGGTTGGGTGAAAGGCAAAAAGATGCCAGGAAGTTTGGCTTGAAGGGTGTGAGAAGGTGCAGCGTGCTGGGCAGGGACCTCTTGAATCCCACCAGACCATGGACTGGTCTTGGGGAGCAGAAGTCAATGGAGCCCATGAGAAACTACTGTCCCTCCCAGCCTCCTGGCCCTAGAGCAGCTCCTGCCTTCTGCTCCTGGAGCTGGGGAAGGCAAGCCTGGGAGAGGGGTGCATCTCCTGAGACCCACAGATAGCTGAGCCAATGCGTGGAGAGCAGCAAGCTATTGATTCATGGCTCCTTCAAGCTTCCTACCTCGTTAAACCCTGAGGTGTGAGGGGACTGTGGCATTCAGTGCTGCTTCTTGAAGGGCATGTCCTCCTTCCTAAGAGCTTGGGGTCCTTGGGGCAGGATGCGCTGGGTTTGGTCCAGCTAAGCTGTTAGGGGCTTTGCTCTACCACCCTCCCCTCCCCCTTCTGGGAAAGTGGGGGCCAGCCTGAGGCATTCTGTGATGTAACTGTCATTAGTGGCAGGACCTCATCAACAGGTGTTCCTGTGGGTAGCATGAATTATGGGAGCCTTGGCCAGTGCAAGCAAGGAGACACTGCAGCCTGGCTCTCCTGCTGCTGCTCCAGGGGTCTAGGGGTTCCCAGCCTGGTGCAGAGGGAGGGGGCAGGATCTGGACACTGTCTGTGTTCCTGGGCATGCTGTGCTCTTGTCCTCTGGCAGCAATGTCTGGCTTGCCTGGGTAAGCCAGGTGCTTTCCTCATCCCTCTGGCGAGATGCAGCTTGTCAGTGGGCTTCTGCCACTGGAGCAGGAGCGGGCACACCTCCTGTGCAGCAGACACACCAGGCTGGGACATCTCCAGATCAAGAAGGACACAAGCACAGCATGATTTGAAATTCGTGCTAGAACTGTCAAATCTTTGTGTGTTCATATCTCTGGGTGTTGCAGGTTGTATTTTGTTAACCTCAGGTGCCCTCCTGAATTTGCTTGTTTGGTTAGGAGTTAAGGCCAGGAGGAAGGCTGGTGCTCTGCTCTTTGTTTTGGGTTCAGCTTTGGTTGCAAGGATGTTTCTGCTTGTCCTCTGTCTTAGCTACTGAGAATTCCTACCTCCAGCCCCAGACAGGTCCAGGTCAAGTCCAGCCTGGGAGATGAGTGGTGAGGAACTACCATAGGCAGTGCTAGATGACCTCTGTGTTGGTGGTTCTCCCAGCTTTGTTTTGCCAAAAGACAGGGCCTCGTAGCCCTGCCAGCAGTGAGGCACCTTGTGCCAGTGGTGGGAACGGGAGGGTTAGCATGCAAAGAGAGGACCACAGGAAAGTCAAGCATGACGGCTAGGAGCAGCTCCCATCCCACCAGGGCTCCAGCTGCTCCCCAGCTGGCTGCATCCTGTGCCTTCCCCGATGCCCAGATTCTTGCTGCGGGTTGGGACTGCGTGTCCTGCAGATGTCTGTCTGCCCCGGGAGAAGTCCTGATCCAGACCCCCAGGGCTGAGTCTCTTGAGGTCTAGGTGCAGCAAGGACTTGGCTTGGGCTGAGCCGCACCTCTGCAAGAGGCAGCATGTCATCGCTCCTGTCCCTGCGCTGGGCAGAGCGGGGAGGGATCACGCCCCAGGCCTGTTCCTGGCACTGTACGGTTCCTGGCAGGCAGGCTAACCTCGTACGTGGGCTGGAGCCACGAGCAGCCAGTGCCAGGGCTCTGCCTCTCCCCAGCCCCGCGCAGGGCAGGGGTGCCCTCACCCCGGGGGGTGCCGCCGGGCACGCACGGGAGGGCTGCCGAGCCTCGTCGGCTGCCTGGGCGCGACTTGGCTGCTGCCAGGGATCAGGTTAGGTCTTGCGTCCAGGTGCGGGCAGCCGGGTTGGTGTATTGTGCCTGTTCCTGCTCGGCGGGGAATGTTGCTCACCTGCCCGGGGAGGCACACACGTTCGCGTGGCTTGGCACTGCCTGCCAAGCCTTAATCTCCATTGTTTGACAGCTGCCGCTCTGCTGACGTCAATCCCATGGCTCAGGGGGCTTTTTGGGGAGGAATGGGCAAGTCTCCGCATACACGTGCTTGCAGGCTTAGCAGAAAAAATGTCATGCTGAAACCACAGAGGGAGAGGGGAGAAGAAGAAGAAGAAGAAAGGAAGAGGAGGGTGCAGCTCTGCTCCTTCGCGGCATGGTCCGGCCCTGGGAACTGCTGGCTGACTCACACCCAGGTCTGCCTGGTCAGGCAGTATCCGTGATGGGGAGGAAAATGCCACCTTATGCATCCAGCTTGCTGTGAAGTGCTGCTCAGCCCCGCTCCCCTGCCCACTCTGAAGGTCCCTATGTGCTCTGTAAATTTCTTGCCTGCCTTTCTGATACCTCTCCTATCTCCTGCAGCCAGCTGAGACCAATGACTTTGGCTTCTGGATGTTGTCTCTACTGCTGGGTGACTGTTGCTCTCCTCTCACTTGCATCTCAAGGCCTAGGTTAGAGGTGCGGTTTTGTCTCTTCCTTTATTATATATCATTAAAGAGGTTGTTCAGCCCTGTTCAGATTGCTCCAGCTTTGAACATCACTGTACTGCCTTAAGGGACCATTTCAGGGTGCCCCCTGGAAGCTGTGCCTTTGGCATTGGCCAACTTGCTCATCTCTGCTGCTGGATAAGTTATGGGAGCAACACCCTAGGTCTCCTGTGGACTGATCCTTCCTCTGCGCATCAGCAGATATAAGAGGTGATCCGCATCACCCTTGCTGCTCTAGGGAAGGCTGAGCATCTGTTGTTGCTGCTTGTGGGAATAGTCCAGGTCCAGCAAAATGTGTCTGCCTTGCAAAGCCTCACTTAGCTTTGGAACCTGGAAAGGGCTCTCTAGGGAGTTCTTGATATGGAGATCACTGCTTGCAGACTGAGCTGCTGGCACTTCTTCCACTTGTGACCTTAACACCACATCCTGATGGCAGTTGTTTTCCAAGCTGGAAATCCTGTCTGCTTTGCTGCTGCTGGACTTGTGCTCCTGAGCAGCTTTGAGGTCTTTGGTCAATGCAGTTAATCCTTCCCGCAAGGGAAATGACTCTCACCCTGCTGCTCAGTGGCAGCCACCTCTCTGGCACAATCAGCTCCATTCCATGGGCTTGGCTGCTGAGTAGGACTAGCTTTAATGTTCTTAAATATATTTCATTTAAAAAAGAACAGAACCAAGAAAACAAAACCAAAGTGGGGAGTGAGGAGATAAAAGAAAAGGAAACCAGGAGTTACCATAAGTAGCTCTGAAGATTTGGGTTTTTTTTCTTTCCTGGCTTAGAAAGTAACTCATTGTAAACTGTCCTGAAGTTCAACCCAGATCATGCCTAGGAAGTGGATACCCTGAAGGGGATTTCAGTTTCATGCATAGAGCTGAAAAGCCTATGGCCAGGAGGGTCAAAGGACTCTGTAAATCTGCTACTTTGACTTCTTACATTAAGCTGTTTTCTTCTGCCCCCCACCCCTGGCTAGCGCAAAAGCACGTAAGTAGCTGTTGGAGCAAATTACTTCATGTCTTGACTTAAGTTGCCTCTTCGTTATGTTTGTACCACTGGCATTGGTCTATGTTCCTTCCTGGCTGCATATTGGAAACTGAAAGTTGGATGATATTCACCAGGCAAAAGCTTTAGCAAAGCATTTGGGTTTTCAGATCTGCAGTGAAATATATTGACTGCTTCTTGGTCTGGAGGAGGGGAAATAACAGAGGTTGTGCTGTGGTCAGTTTTTCTGGAAAAAAACCTGGATTTCTCAGTGTGATTAGTCAAATGCTATGATTCAGCTCTCCCCCAACAAGTGACGCATCCAGAATGATGCAGGGAGTTTATCTTGCTTGAAATTCTGGTCCAAAGGGTACAGTTGGGCTGTGTAACTCAAGTTTTTCTTTGTAGAGAGAAAAACTTCACTTGCTTAGCAATAAGTCCTCCTTTGATCTCTCTTTTTTTTTTCTTAAACAGGGAAACTTTAAGAAAAAGAGCATAAAAGTTCATAGCTCTAAGACAGACAGCATGAGCCCACAGGATCCATTTGTGTACCACATTATGTTCTTGCCCAATCCCTGTGCGTGGTCTGGCACCCCAGGTGTCAATGTCAAACCCAGTATCTCCAAGTTGATATTTGTCTGGATTTTTTGAAATAGTTTGCCGAGGTTGGGTTCGTGCCTCTTGTTCCCTGCCCATAAACCAGCAGCGGGGTGATGGTTTTTGGCACACTCTTGTTGTGGGTACACAAGGTGGGATATTCCAGCAGGGTGAGTCCTGGAGACACTAGGATGAGGAACAGATGTTCCCAGAGGACTTGTTTCCAACTGATATGGACATCACACCCACTCTGAGGCTGCAACCAGGGGGATGCATGCTGCAGGAGGTCATGCTCCAGCTGCCCAGCCTGGTCTTTGAACCCATGACCAGTTCTGGCCGTTCAGAAAGCAGTTTGATTGATATCTTGGTATAATTAAGAAAGATAGAGGAAATTGCCATAAACGTGCCAGAAGCTTCCCTAGACACTAAACTGGGAAGGCTTATGGGAAGTAATGTGCACGCTTTTAGCAAGACAAGAGGAGAGGTGATGTTTTGTTCTGAAATATTAGAGAAAAATGTTATTTTCCTCTTTTATCAACATCAGTGTCATGACAACGCTGTGACTTCATCCATGACTTATAAAATCTATGCTCACATGAAGCATCAGGGAAGCTGCTAAGGGAACTGAGCGATGATGTTGAAAAGATGCAGCCAGCCTCACGGTGCAGGCGTGAAGGGTGAGAATGGGATCAGATAGGTGTTCTCAAAGAACACACAAGTAAGTGGTTGGTTGGCCAGACCTTTTTTGTTTGTTTGTTTGTTTTTGTTACATCCTTTTTCCTGGAGTTCAGGGCCAAGCTTGTGGTACAGTCAATGGCAGGAAAAACTTCTTACTGTGAGGGTCACAGAGCCCTGGAACAGGAACCCAGAGAAGTTGTGGAGTCTCCTTTCCCTGAGACTTTCAAAACCTTCCTGGATCTGTTTCTGTGCAACCTGCCCTGGGTGATCCTTCTCTGGCAGCATGGGTGGACTTAGATGATCTCCAGAGGTCCCTTCCAACCCCTACCATTCTGTGATTTGCGTGCTTCATCTTGGCATGGCAATGACAGCTATATCCTCTTTTCCTGGCTTCAACCTCTATGTTACCTGTTGGGGAACTGTAGAAGATCAGCCCAAGTCCTCATGCCTGTCCCATCTTGTCCCACACTCTTTTACAAGGTGCTTCTCTTCACAACCAGGGGCCACAGTGCTCTTCCTTGGTCTTTATCCAGCTCTAACACTGCTGCAGTTGCCTCTTCCTCTGTGAACTTCTGTGGTCTTCTCTTGAATTCCTGTGAGCCCTGTTGCCCATTAAGTGGGATCTGTGCTTCAGGTTTTCTTTTCGTCTCGTCTTTTGAAAGCCCCTTGACTGTTGCAGGGGGCAAGTTGCTGCTGGTACAGCGAGGACTGTTCCCTCACCAAAACACCCCCAGCCTGGGTTTGGGCTGAGCCTACACCTTCCCCCGGAGGTCTGGCAGTCTTGGCTTGATGCTTGCACAGGAGGGAGAATCATTTAAATCACTTCCACCATTGAATAGTGGGATCTTACCAGGATTTGACTTTCCCCCTGAGTCACAGTAGCAGATGCCATCTCCCTGGTGGCCAGGGACTGGTGGTCCCAAACCCCTCTTTGATATGCTGGCAGGCCAAAAACTCTCTGAGAGACCCTCAGCTCCACTCACAAAGGAGTTCTTACTGCTTCACTGGTCCCAGGGAGTGTCTAGCTGAGAGTGGATGGGATTCTGGGTGCTGGCATGGAGGGTACTTGCTAGGGCAGGCAAGCTGCTGGGCCCTGCAATGTGTAGTGACTGGCCAACCCCTACTTACTTTGGAAGAGGCTTTCTCAGTGGGTCTGTAGCTGGTGCTCAGCAGCGCAGCTGATGGAGGACCCACAGCAAGGACCTGGTTCATACAGCTTGGGAGCGATGCTGTGCTGGATGTGTCCCTGTTTGTAAACCCAGTCCCATTTAGGAGAGCTTATTCCTAAGAACTTGCCCTTCCCATTTGGAACATAGAACATGGTTGCTGAGAGATCCCCTTGAATAAGTTGCAAAAGGCTTGGGAATAATTCAGCTCCCAAAACTGAGTGGATGAGTTGAGGGAAGTGATAGAGAAGCATCCCAAAGGAGAGAGGGGGATCTCCCTGTCATTTGTTGCCCGAACCACTGAGTGTTGTCAGTCACCTGTTACAAGTCCCTGCTCTCAAGCTGGGCATCACAGAGGCAGAGCTGCAGCATAGCAGAGGAAAGTAATGTATATAAACACAGATTCACCAGAAACCAGGCTTCTTAATAAGAAATAGCTTAGCTTGGTACTCATCCGTTTCTCCAAACCAGGGGCTGACATCTCTCTGGCTGTTTGCTTCTGAGAAGTGGCCTTTGAAGTAAACTAAGATCATCCAAAAAACCTTACCAATTTAGTCAAAATTGCTCCATTGCAGTTTGTTGTTTGCATGCCTGCATGGTTTTGGAGTTGTTCTAGCAGAGAATGTGTCTTGGGAGAAATCAACTTACTCTAAAAATACTGCCCTGCACCACAAATCCAGCAGCTTCAGGGGGAAAAAAAAGAAAAAGGGTGGAGAAAAAGATGCACCCTTCACTTTACCCACCTTCCTATGTGTTTCCTCTGCCCATTAAACTGGGTGGGGAAGGGAGTTCCCTACCCCAAAAAATTCAAGGATCAGGTTGATTGTACAGACTCTGCCACTCTGATGTTCGTAAGCGGGTGGTGCATGAAAAGCCTTGATGAGAAGCTCTATCCACCAGACTAAGTGATGTAAAGACCTGCTTTTGGAAAAAGTGATTTCTTCCTGCCTTTTAATAGCCAACTGCAGGGTGTTCCTGGTGGAGCACACAGGCTACATAATTGTATTTAATTAGTTTTCATTAAGGTGATGCCAATCCACCCCTGTATTTGGAAACTCACGTAGCTTCTGAAATGACTTGAAAACAATGAAGTAGGGAAAATACCTTACTCACACCTCACTGATTTCCATCCGCTGTGGAAAAGAAAGGGACCACCAGACTCTCTGGGCTATGCAGTGACTTTCCAGACTTGAGAAGAGAGGCTGGACTGTTTAAAATAGTCCGTCTCCATTATATGTTTTCATTTTCCCTCCCAAAGCAAAAAATAATGCTGGGGTTGCTTCCAGTCCCTCACTTCCTAGAGGTGTCAGACCACAGCCCCACTCCTTCAGGGATGTACGTCTACTCCTGGGCTAGGTTCCTGTGGTGGCCTGTGGCCATTGAGGCAACTGCTGGTGGCTGAGGTGAGCCTGGAGCAGTAGCAGGGGTGGCTGCGTCTCCTCTCCTGCTAACAGCATGCAGGCATTTCTTATCACATCCTTCTGTGTTTTCCTGGCCCTGACCTGTTCAGTAAGTGGAGGAAGGATGGGGAGGTGATTTGCCCGCGGTCTGTGATGAGTGCCAGCACAGATAACAGCCTAGCATTAGAGCTTTGCCTGACGAAGCAGCAAACCCACAAGACGTACATGAAAGGAGCACTTCAAACAGTGGGGTGTAATTGTCCTGTGTGCAATGCTTAACTGAAAACATGGTGACATTCCTATCTCCATCTCTACGTCAGGAGCACAAGCTCTTGTGTGTCCTTTGTGCATTTTTTGCTTTCCTGGGGTTGGACCAACCAGGTAGGAGACAGGTACTGGGTCCAGGATCATGTTTCTGGATGGGGCCACTGCTGGCTGACACTGAGAGGCAGTACCAGAAAGTACTGGAGCCCTATGGCATGTAGGCATGGAAGGTGCCCACCTTGGTCATGGAAAGCCATCAGATGTCCTGCTGGTGGACAGAAGTGTTTTCCCCTCTGATACCTGTGTTATGCTGTCCTCGCATGCTGGGTCCTCGGTTTCCATTTACATCCCCTCCTTGAATCTGTGGGACTGATTGGTTTGAAATTGTGTGCTCACATTAAGTTCCTTAAGTTCTGCTCTTCTTTTTGGTCTTCTTTCTGTCATTTTCCATTGCACTGGAGTCCATCACATTCTCATTTAACTGGGGAATTAAATCTGGGGGCAAAAGGATACCTCTTCAGATATGCTTTTACCTGACTGCAAGCTTGGTTTGGGTATCTCTGCTGCAATCACTGATTTTTCGTCCTGAGTACTGAATCCTTACTGAGGAGCACCTTTCTAACAAGTGTTTCTTGTACACATGTGTTGGTGGGAGAAAACAAAACCTAACACCCAGATGCATACCTGCAGCTGTGTTAACCAAGCTGGCAGCATACACAGCCACCTCTTCATCTGGTCCCAGTCCAAACCCCGTCAGCGATAAGGGAAAATTTCCCAGTCAGACAAACAGAGGAAACTATACCATCATTCCAGTCTTCCTCTCCAAAATATTTTTTGATGAGGGGCACACACCCTTTTGTATGAACCCAATAAGTGTCCTGTTTATCTTTCTTCTTGGATTCTGCAGGAGAAGGTGGCAGATGTCCCGGTATCACCTGGCCCAGAAAAAGGAGAATTAATCTGTGAAGGCTTCAGGTAAGACCCTCTCCTGGTACTTTACTGGGCCAAGAAGATACCAGCCACAGAGGTGAGGCTTCTTGGGCTGAGAGCTGCAAAAGAGGGTAAAAAACATCTGAAACTTGGCAATGTGCGATGGGGAAGGCTCTACTGTAATGAACTACAGCTCTTCTTTCTGTCTTCCCACCCCATATATGTCAGGTTTATTTTGTATTGTAAGAAGATGCTGCATCTGTTAATAGTAGTGTTGTCTCGTAAGTGGAAAGGGACTCTGTGATGCAGAGGGAAATGTTGACATGGGGAACCCATCACAGATACCTTGTGCTCCTGCCCAGTTTGGCAGGAGCAGGAGAGGGGCTGGATTTGTCAGGGTACGTTGTTGTGCAATGAATGTTGTTTGTAAAAGCACCTTATCATGTACAAATACTGAGTACATTAATTAAACCATGCATAAGACTCCAGGTCTTACGTCTGTGCTGTCCATGTGTGATACCCAGCAGTGTTTGCAAGATCAAGCTGGCAAGAGATGCACAGCATCCTGCGTACTCGGTCTGTCTGCAGCACCCTTAGGAAGCTGTAGCTACTCTGAACATTCCCTATTGAACATCTTCAGACTGTCCCAAAGATGGTTGGAACAGCCCATGCTCCAGTGTGAACCCAGCTTATCACCACTTGCCCAACAAGGCTGCTTTTTCCCTGCAGGACAGCCCTGCCGTGCCCCGGAGCCCTCAGGTAGGTGGCCACGAGCTCCTGGAGGGGAATGACCCATATGGGTGAGGTGGGAGAAACACAGCCCCCAGCTCTCATGGGTGGCGCCCAGCAGATGCCCTCTTCACCTCAGGCACAGTGAGGGGGCACAACCTGCTGCCCTCCACTAGTGACTTGGGTACTGAAGATGAGATTCCCATGGCTGGTCCTCCAGGAGAGATGTTGGCTGTCACTCAGTGAGCCTCTTATCTCTGGTGATGGAGGGAAGCGCTGCAGAACGAGGAGTCCCAGGCCAGCTTCCAGCTAGAGGTGCAAACAGCAGGCTGTTTACAGAGTGATTTCTCCCATTTCAGTTCTGCCAGGCTCTCTTGTGAAACACCCTGGCTGAACCAAGCCTGTGCTGATACTATGAGGACTGGGGTGCAGACTGGAGGAGGCAAGGAAAGACCGCGAGCTTGTTGCCTTGAGAGCAAAATCATCTGCAAGTAGGGTAAGACAGCTTGAACCCCTGCCATTTCAGCACCTCTTGTGTTGATGACCTGTGAGGAGGATGCCCAGTTTCTTACATCAGGGATAAAATACTTGTTTTACCAAAGATCTGGCTCAGGACAATTCCACAGCAGACTAGGGCACACCTCCACCCCATGACCACATGAAATGCCGGGTACTTGGTCCATCCTTATGGCACTATCTGCAGTGCAGATAACCTGCTGCCTGTACCCATTGCAGGTGTCTATTCAAGGGGTTGTTCACACTAGGCTGTAACCTTTCCCCTTTTATTCCAGCTATAATAAATTGTTAAAGCCTCTTAGTTTCTACTTTTCCCTAGCTTTGTATTACACCCTTCTTGTCTCCTCTGAGAGTTTTCCTGGCTGACAGGGTAAGTCAATAACTAAACTGGTTGATGTGCCTGTCCTCGGGTCTTCTCCCACATCTTGGAGGACAGCAACATTCAAGGCAGAGCATTGAATCCTAACCAAAGACTGTGCCTCCCAGGGTTTGGGCAACAGTTTCACACTTTGCAGTGTGGTATCTGCACCTGCCTCTGCTCGGGCTCTCCACCAGCCCTGAAGGCCATTGCTCTTCTGCTGGGTGGGATCAGGATCTCATGCTGAACATCAGAGGGGCAGAGGCAGGTACAGAGGACCAGGCGTGAATTTGTCTGAAATGTATTGGGTTTTGCCCAGGGTGAGTGCTGACCAGCTGGCTCCATTGCTGTCCTGAAAAATCAGAGAGGCTTCGTCGGGTGGTGGGGATGATGGAGGCTGGAGCTGAGCTGCCGTTTTTCAGTTGCATCACATCTTCTGGCCATGAGCTCACCTGCATGGTCCTGCTTTCCTCCCTTGTAGGTGCGAATGGAGAAGCAGGTGCTTGGGACTCAGCTGGAGCTCAGCATGCACCAGAGGCTGGGATTGTGCATGCAAGTGGACAGCTGATGCTCCTCACACCAGAAATGGCAGCCGCTCTCCTCTTCTCTTTCAGCAGGTATGTGAACCTGAGCATGTGCTCCCTGCCAGCAGCCAGCGCCAGCAACCTCTGCAGCAGTTAATTTTTCTTAGTTTAGGTGAGTTGGAAACCTGCTTCCCGCTGCTTGGGTTGACCAAGTAAGATCTGCACTGTTGCTGTCTTAGATCCTCATGGCATCTTCCCCTCCCACCACTGCTACTTTGTTAGCTCTCAAACTGAGTCTGAGTTGGTGTTGTTCACCTGAGACCAAATCTCCTAGTGGGGCTGGAAAAGATGGGTCTCCAAGTGTCTTTGGCCTTCTGTTTGCACTAGGAGCTGTCAAAAAGGGCAGCTTGGGTCCTTGGAAGACCCCAAATGCTAGGGCCTCTGGGCATGGGAGGAGATAGCCTTAGATCATGAGTCATGCAAGAGAGGAACTGTTACTGTGCTCCACCTATTACAGCTCTATTACAAACCCTGCCTCGCTTGGTCTAGCAGGGGAGACGGCTCAAGCCCAGAGGTACTGCCTGTACGTGATGAGTCAGTCATTGTCCATGGAGTCCCCACGGGACAAACATTATATCTTTCTTTGCCCATCTTCTCAGCAACTGCATCCTACAACTGGCCTGGCTGCTTCTCCTACTGTGCTGTTTGCTTCTTCCTGGCTGTGGAGTGCTGTTGCTGGAAGGGCAAGTGTATATGGTGCCTCTCAGTCTATTCTACCTATATTTAAATAACTATTTTTGTTTTTGCAGTCTCATTGTGTCCTGTCTTAAATTAGAAACAACAGCTTACATGAGGAAATGTGTTGTCCTGTGTTTGGTGTTGTGGTGAGATGAGCTGTCATGTGATGAAGACCTCATGCCAGATCAGCCACATCCCGCCATTGGTCATCCTCTCTGTGAGGGACAGGTTTTTGTTTCTTACAGTGGTTCCCCAAAGGAGCAAGGAGGAGGCAGGAGCAGGATAGGATGATCCGTTTCTCTTCCCAGTTGAGTGTTTCCAGTCAAGAGGCTCTTTCAGAAGTGTGCTGGCACACAGACAACACAGATAGATGTGTTTCAGGAAACAGTTCCCAGAATCAGCTTGATATTTCTCATTGCTGTCCTTGCAAAGGAAAGAAAAGTGAAGCCACAGGTCAAAGAACAGGAACAGACATTGAGGAAATGATCCTTCACTGAAATTAATGAACTTGAAAGTGTAACATGCTGTTCAGTGTGAGTCAGAGCTTTTCCTTTTGCAGTGCTGAGGTGAGCATAAGGGTGTGGGTTTTCTGGTGTCTCTTGGGCATCACAGAGGAGAGGGTAAGGGCCAAATGGGATGAGGACTTCAGTGGTTCCTTACCTAAAGAAGGACAGTACTCAGGAAGGGTTGGCTTGGCAGCCCCCACTGACATTGTCCCAAAGGTTGTTTGTGAAGGGCTCAACAGTTGGCCCCAAAAAGTGCATTAGTTCTCCATGCAGGTTGCCATTGTTCTTACCAGGCATTGGCCTGCTAGATGAAGCTACTCCTCCTTAACACCAGCTCCACGAGGAGATCTGAACAAAGAAAGGAACTGCAGAAGGACTGTGCAATTCTAAGTGCTAACCTAAACTCCCTAGTGCAGAGGTTGGCCTCTGCCATCCCACCTATACAGCAGTGGTGCATGTCCTCCCTTCAGATGAGGAGCTCAAGCAAGTTTTAGAGAATAGAAAAACAAACGGAAATCTCCTGTACCTCTCCTTTTGCTCAAGGTGCAGGAAAGCTATTTTAAATTCCACTTCCAAGGGAAAATAGGTAGCTTGCTCCCTGAGCTGTCAGCTCACTCTTTAAATGATTGATTTTGTCTGATCTTCAGTGGACCACCATTGACCACATCCTTTATACATTGGAGCTTACTTTTCCTTACAGTTCCTCAAGCTCCCAGCTTGTGCTTATCTGTTAAATAGAGCTGGAGTGGAGTCTCTGTGCAGGCAACCAGGATGGTTTCTATTAGTGGGATCTTAGCCATGCCTTTTGCTCTGGGATTCAAAACTAATAGCAGGTCTTTCATCTACTATTAAGCTACAGCTGTCAAATGCACACTAGGAGCAGAAATGTTCCTGATTCAAAACAATTAATGTCTAGGGTGAAAAATTTCAGCCCCATCAGGAACATGGTATCTGTCTTGATCAAAGGAATTCTTTTAGGTAGGAGTGCTCCATCATAGCTGTCAGAACAATTTACTGATTTCTCCATAAAAACAATAAATATTTGTCTCATTTTCTGGGGTGAGGTTAAGCAGCCATGGCAGAGGCATACCTGGCTGAGAAGTCAATCAGTCAGCTGTCAGGATGACTCTGAAGCAAGCACCAGCGAAGTGTGAAGGCATGTTGCACATATCATCAGAGCCAACAATTCGTCACCAGATGTGTTTATTTCTTGATGGTCTGCTTTCTTGTTTGTATGTCAATCAATCATTGTTACTCTTCTTTGAGCAGCTATAAATAGCCAGGTTTCTCTGCTGACATTACATCTACCTGGACTGGTGGTAGTGCTGAAACTCATGAAGGCAGAGGACTATTTTGGCTGGATGTAGTCCAAGGATGCTGCTCACTCCCTCCACCAGTCGTGCCACAGTGGACACAGTTGAGGCACAAGGTAGTCCTGGAGCAATAGCATTTTCTCCATGAGGCTGTTCTCAGAGAGATGTAAGAGCATGACCACACCCACTGCAGCTGGTGTGGTTTTCAGGGAAGACGCAGGGCAGCTTCTTCTCAGGGTTACTGAGAACTTCAGATGCTGGCCAATACCTCAGTCATAGAACTAGAAAAGGAAAATGAAAGCAGAAGATGTCTTAAACATCTGGTTCTTCATGAATGCACTGGGGACAACAGCATGCCCAGGCTTGAGTCCATCACTCCTGCAAACCCCAGCTCTGATCATCTCTCAGTGGGATCAGACCATGCTTGGAGGACTGTATCCTGCTATCAGTGTTCAATTAGAGCATCCAGGTTGAGAGAAGTGGTTGCTTTAAGGAGAAAAGTTCTGACCATATGAACAGGCTGCCTTTGAACCTGTAGCAATAGACCCCCAAGCATCTCCTCACTCGGGTACCCCTTGATTTGTCCTCACAAATAAAGGAGATCAGGAAATAAGGGATCCTGCTTCCAACCTGTCTGAACGTGAAAGCTTTTTTTCCCTCTTATATAAAAGAAAGCAAGAAAGAACGTTTTGTTTCCAGCCCCATACTTTTCATATTCATTTAGAATATGGGAAAAAAATAGTTTCTGAAACATAACCTCATTTTTTAAAGGAAACAGCAGCAGATTACCTTGCTCTGAAATTGTTTAGGAATGTAAGCTAATCTCCTAGTACTAAAAAAGCCATCATCTAAAGGAAATGTTTTGAAATTGTGAAAGGGAATTGGTGCAGCCAACCCGAGCATGAAACTTCCCTCTGTTGATGAAGCTTTTCAAGAATAGGGGGGGGGTTTGTTTGAATTTGCAGTGGGAGTGGTTTGAGGTTTCTCAAGCTCTCCAGGTAAGAGAAATCCGAGACTACAGAAAAGCAGGACTCAGATTTCTGAATTGTTATCTTTTACTTCCCCCACACCTCCCCTTTATGGAAATATGACAGGATTTTTGACTTTTCTTTCCAGTGCTCCTCTGGTACCTATATAAAAAGTAAACAAGAATCTCTTCACCTTCAGCAACCTTACACTGGTGCTCCTGGACACAGCTCTCAGAGGGACTTGCTCCCACGCTCATCTTCCCCAGCAGCCTGTGGAGGAGGTGCAAAGAGGCAGTGTCCTCCTGTCAGGTAGAAATCAAGAGATTTAAAAACTTTTCCCAGGTCTGCTGTTTACCTCTTTTAAGAATTGAGAGGTCTTGTCACATTTTTGTGCCTAAGTTTTTCTTGTTTATAGCTTGTTTAGATTACAGGTTGATTATTTATTTGTTCATCTTCCCTCAAGGTCTTATGGCTCCTCTCACAATTCATTCATGCAGACCAAACTGGACCTCACTGAATGTCTTGCCCCTCCGTTTTCCCCATTAAAAAGAATGCTTTCATGAGCTGTGCCCATGGTGGCTATTTGGATTGCTCTCCACCCTGGACATGATAGTTGGACGGTTTTCCATCACTCTCAGTCCATACTACATGTATGTTTAGTGGCTCCTTGGGTTCCTCCCCCTGAAGTGGAAGCATCTAAAGGAGGATGGAAACTGTGATGGAATGATTCCCATGTGCATAAGCCGAAACAAAATGTCATTTCCATTGGAAAATATTTCAAGGTGTTTCAGCCTTTCAAGATGAAACAAAATCTTTCCTTGCAAATTGTCAGTTCCAGCCATTGTTCCAGTTTGACTTCACTGTTCCAAGGAAAACAAATACATTTTGACTTGAAATGGCTAATGCTGATACAAGCTCAAAATCAGCCCTTCCATACTGCATATTCATAGTTAGGAGAGGATCTTGTTGTGATCAAAAACCTTCTTGCTGTTTTTATTCCAGCTTCTCCAAACAGAAAGTTTCCAGCACATTTCATACAATGGATATTGCAGCTTTCCATCCTGTCCGGCATGTTGCCCAGGTCCTCTTCTCAGGCTGCAGACTGAGATGGAGCCAGAGCTGCCAGCAGCAAGATATGGCCAAACCTTCACCTTAATTTTGGGCTATCTGTCTGCTAAATATCAATGCTAGAGTAAACCTCATGGCAAGAGGCACCCTGCAAAGGTATTTTACATGGGGACATAAAGAACATGGAGCAGCAGTCTCTCCTGGGAAAGCCTCTTTGGAGAAGGAGGAGGGGAATGAAGAGATCTGATCTGCTTTGGGCATGAAAAAATGGTTTTGTCAAAACCAATTTCCAGAAGAGCTCTACAAAACATGTGTCAGCAGGGGTTGGTGGCTGCCAAATGGCAGCGTCTTACAACTGCCTCTGCCTCGTGTCCAGCATGAGGAGAACAGGTTTTATTGGTTTGGGTTTGTTGCTTATTGAAATTTGGGCTGTTTTATTTAGTGACACAGCGACAGCCAAACCACACACTCACACTCTCACAATGTCAGGAAAATCTGGAAGATTGCAAACCAAACAAGGAGGAGTTATTATGCAAATTCTTAGTTGGGGGGGGGGGGGGGGGGGGGACCAAACACACAAAATTGTGTAGTATTTTTGTTGCAAGCTTGTTGTTCTT